>CAUYQV010147048.1:0-12157 GCA_963574575.1 Galagoides demidoff
TTGGATGAGACCTTTTCACTAAAAAAAAAAAAAAAAAAAAAAAAAAAAAAGAGTTTTGTTATCCCTGAAACTGAAATAATGCTTATTTGAGAGAGAGTTAAAGTGAAAAAAAAAATTGCTAATAGAAGGTATTCCAGAGCACATTCAATAGGTACTATGAGGGCAGCCTGCCCAATTTCCTTGGGCCTGTGGAGTCTTAGCCCTACACCAGGGGCCCTGCAGCCCTGTTCCCTCTCTTTTAGATGGCAACTCAAGCTGTGTATTTTACTGTATTGGTACTGAAAAGATATCACTTATTTTCAGCATCAATTCCCTGTCTATTTTCAGAAAGTACCTTCCAGCTGGAGGGCAAAAATCATTGATTTGGACTCTAATTTCGTTCTCTAAAAATAACACTTAGTTGTCACAATGTACGTTATTACATCCTCCAAATTCTTTTAAAAGAAGACAAAGAAGACAGGTTACATCAAACATTCACAACATTTGAGTTTGTCTTATTTGTTTTAGGATTTGTTTGATATCAAATTCCATAAATTTTCTTGATTCACAGTAATTTTATCAGTATGGTCAAAATACTAGTAAGATGCTAAGATGACTCTAGTTTATATCAATAATCAGTCTGATACCCAAAGGAAGGGCTAAAGATCTACAAGGTCCATAGTCAATTTAAAACTTTTCTTTTTTTAATTTAGTAGTATAATAGAACTCCAAAAAAGCACATATTAAAAATGGATGTTTTTACACAGTAGCCTTGCCAATAGACCATTCACAAAATTTGAATGCATGAGGTTTCACTCTAATCAGCAGTGAGGACTTTTATATGCTAACCAGCAAAGAATTTACAAAAGCTATACACAGAGAACACCAACCTAGATTTTGCAAGGTTTAAGTTAAAGCAATGTTTTCTTGTTTTTTATAGACTCTATTCCTACTTAGAGAAAGTATAAATACTTTGTACTTTGTTTGGGGGAAAACCAAAAACATTGACTTGACTAATTCTTAGTGGGGTGCCTGTGTGGACATAAACTTACGTGTACAAATGTAATCAGGCAGAGCCAAAGATAACCTTATGAAATAAAATTGTCTTGAAAATGTACTCCAAAAGTTAACAACTACCTGAGCAGTTAATTTCCTGTCACTTCTACAAGAAAAAAATATTTCAAAGAATTATCCAGACCATGCTAGGTGAGGTGGCTTACACCTGTAATTGTAGTGCTCTGGGAGGCTGAGGCAAGAGAATCATTTGAGGCCAGGAGTTTTTTTGTTTTTGTTTTTGCTTTTTGAGACAGAGTCTCACTAGGTCAGCCTCAGTAGAGTGCCATGGTGTCACGGCTCACAGCAACCTCCAACTGTTGGGCTTAAGCAATTCTCTTGCCTCAACCTCCTAAGTAGCTGGGATTACAGGAGCCCACCACAATGCCTGGCTGTTGTTGTTGTTTCACTTGTTACAGTTGTCATTGTTTAGCTGGCCGGGGCCAGGTTTGAACCCACCACCCTTTGTGCATGTGGCTGGCACCATAACCACTGTGTTATGGGGCACCCAGTCAAGGCCAGGAGTTTGAGACCACCCTGGACAACATAGGGAGACCCTGTCTCTACAAAAAAAATAAGAAAAATTAGTCAAAAGCAATGGCTTGTGCCTGTCGTTCCAGCTATTCAGGAGGCTGAGGCAGGGACATTGTTGAAGTCTAGGAGTTTGAGGCTACGGTGAACTATAATAATGTTACTGTACTACCACCTGGACAGCATAGTGAGATCCTGTCTCTTAAAAAAAAGAATTATAGAAATCATTAAAATGAAACTAAAAAATGAACCTTCAATTTCTAACAAATATAACTTCTTTAAGAAGTATTGTTATTTATTTCTAATTACAAAAGAACTATATGTTTATTGTAGAAAATGTAGGAACTATAAAAAAGCACAAAGAAAAAAGATTACAGCTTCCATAGTGCCATATTGATACATTTCCATGTAAGAATCTTCCCTTTGTTTTCATTGATATCACACTATACAATATTGTTTTATAATCTGTTTATTTCACTTAATAGTATATTATGAATGGTTTCCCATTATTTTAATGTTCAATGTAATACTATATTCCAAAATTTAACTAATCCCCTATTGTTGTACAGTTATATGGCTTTCATTTTTTTTCATTCCAAATAACACTGGGATGAATACCTTTATGCATAAATCTGAATATCTCTCAAGGTTTATTCAAAATAACTTCTAGAAATGGAAATGTTGGGTGAAGGATATGAACATTTTCAAAGAATATGATGGAAAATGTAATTTGCTGGATTTCTTTAAAATTTTCTGCTTCTGAAAACAGTGACTCAATTGAAATGACTAGACTTGTATTCTTGGTGGCTTCCCTATGTGGAAACAGTCCCAAAGCTGAGCTCCTAAGTACCCAGTTAGCCTACTAAATCCAAGTGTGAACTGTTCATGTGCCATCACTGCTGAGGCAGTAAGCCTGAGCTTAGTCTGTCTCTATTTGTGTGCCAGCCCTGTTGGCATCCTCTACATCTGTTCCTCTACCTTGCCAGCCAGCTAAGTATAGCACAGGAACTGAAACCAAACAGGTCAGTACCCAAAGTAGCTACATCCATTTTGATTTGCCTCTTCACTTTTCTGCACATATGGTCCTCCACATACTTGTGAAACATCTCAGTATGAATATGAAAGACTCGGTGCCACTAAGAAGTAGCTAAATACATTCAAAAGGAATTTAAAAAATAATATCAAGCAACACTTCTTCAGTTGCCAGATTCTATTTTCAGAGTCCCTGTTCCATATGTTCCATCAAAAACAAGTTTCATAGCAAGGAAATGAATTACTGATAATTGTTGAAAGATGATTTTTATAAGTTGAGACCTATAGTTGACCTTGGATAATATTAACCAAGTTGTTCATGTTATACAACCAATGAGGAAAAAAACTGGCCTTGAGGCATTAGCAATAGCCTCTCTCGCCACCTAGTTAAGGTCACAGCAACCTCCCTAATAGCATCTTCATACGCGTAGTTAACAATCCCTCCCATGAAGAGTCATCACCAGGCCGTACAGAAAGAAATTTTCCCAAAGATACTATAAAATTAACCTGTTTTCGTGTAACTTTCCATCAAAAAGTCAGAGAGTATCAAACTAATGTAAGGTTTCATTCATCTGTTTGGTAGTAGAAAGATTAAAAGTGGGATTTTTTTTTTTTTTTTTGAGACAGAATCTTACTATGTCACCCTCAGTAGACTGCTGTGGTAATATAGCTCACAGCAACCTCAAACTCTTGGGTTTAAGCAATTCTCTTGCCTCAGCCACCCAGGTAGCTAGGACTACAGGTGCCCACCACAACCCCAGCTATTTTTTTTGTGTAGGGGGAGGGGTGTAGTTGTCATTATTGTTTGGCAGGCCCAGGCTGGATTCGAACCTGCCAGCTCCGGTGTATGTTGCTGGCACCCTAGCCACTGAGCCACAGGTGCTGAGCCAAAAGTGGGATGTTTATTGGCAAAATAAATGTTATTTTTAATCACCCACACATTTTGGTTTACTACTTAAAATTTTGCTTTCTGTTTATAAATAATAATGTGTTTTGAATATACCAGGAAAACAGCCATTGTTCTGAAGAATTTATAAATGACAGAATCTTTAAAATCAAAAGCAAAATAGTGTTTTTTCTGAGATTTGATCTAAATTGTCATGTTGATTTAGTTAAATAAATGAACTTCAACTTCAGTCATGGAGGATTAAATAATTTGTACTGACTTTCCTTCTCAGGACCATTGAAAAAGCCTGAATAGAATAATGTGAAAACTAATGTTTAAAATACTAAAGAGCTAGTTAATGAGTAGAGTTGCTTGGCCATGAGAAGATGAAAATTCTTTGTAGATTTATTGAA
Source organism: Galagoides demidoff (assembly GCA_963574575.1). Taxonomy (NCBI): domain Eukaryota; kingdom Metazoa; phylum Chordata; class Mammalia; order Primates; family Galagidae; genus Galagoides; species Galagoides demidoff. Next base: position 3,895 of record CAUYQV010147048.1, read on the forward strand.
ATAACCAATACTACTCTTATTGAAATAACCTTGGAGTTATGAAAAAATAAATCAGACCCACTCAGATGCTATTATTTGGTGATTTATTCACGCCTGCACAGGGGGCCATTGTTCTAAGACAAGCAGCCCCGAAGTGCAGGGTTTTTTGTCTTTTATACCTTTTTTTCTCTGTGTAGCTTAAGCGAGCAGGGGGAATGAGGAAGGTTGCCATTGGCAGGGTTACAGCTTGGTTGTCAATGGTTATATCTCATATCACAATGCTTATGATTATATAACACGAATTGATCAATGGATACATCTTAAATCACAATGGTTATGGTTATACAACAGTAATTAATCAAGCCTCAGTGAGTTTTCCACCATTGTTCATCTATTGAGAACTTGGGGGTTTTGTGAAACTTGGGACTTTCCATGCCTCTTAGAATTCTGGAGAGCACAGGAATGGGCTGGGAAGGCCCATAGGGTGGAGGAGCAGGGGAACGGGAGAGGTCAGGAGGTTGCCTGTAGGGCAGGGGAACAGGAGCTTGCCCGTAGGGGGTGGGGATGGGAAAAGGCAGGGGGACCTGGAGGGAACAGGAGCTTACAACATTCCCGACTGGTCTTCTTGGGAAAAAATCCTTAATTTATCTGAAGAAAGGGGTCCTACTCCTGGGGGATTTTGAGTAGCAGTGGAATCTAGGTTAGAGGGTTGGTACTTGGTCCCTCCTCGGGTCTTAGTACCACGGTGGTGGGCTAATTTTTATTTTTTCCTGTGACATCCCCCCCCCATTTTTTTAAAGTTCAAAGTTTAATTAAGATAAGTCCCTTGAGGAGTTTTCTCAGGCTTCAGCCATGCGTTGACCAGCCAGCTCCCAGTATGTGGCTGGAGCAGGGCATATTGACTATTTTAAAAGTCAAGGGGCAGTGAAGTTTTATTTAGCCAGCTGTGATGACTCTAGGTGAGGATTCTTTTCATCTTCACACTGCTGTGCATATGGTTAGGATGACAGTGTAAAATAAAGTTCTTTTTACCTTGGTTTCGGGGGACCAGTTTTTAGACTTAGACATGGTTCCCTTGATTCTCTAGAGAGGAAAGTTCTTGGATGTACAGGCACAAAAGATTAAACAAAACATGGTTAATTACCTCAGGGAAGATCTTCTTTGCTACTTTCCAGTTCTTTTAGGCATTCCTGCTAAATAGTAGAGAATTGACAGAGGTTTTTTTGAACAACACCAGTGGCAAGGCTTGTATTTAATTAAGCTTTTTTTTCTGGCAGTTTACTAATTTCTGTTCTTATGGGTTTTTTTTCACATATTTTACTTTAAGTTTTTGAGGCCTATAAGTTATTTAGTACAGTAAAGTTGAGATTTAATAATACAAGTGGGCTATAGCCATTTTTGAACTATTTTTCTCTCTCCAATTTTTCTTTCCATTAAAGCAGTTGCTAAAATAAACAGTACCTTCAGTATACTGGGTTTGATTATTTGCATAGAGTGCAATAAGAATAATTAATTATTAGCCATCTAGGTTCCTTTTAAAATTGGCTTTGCTGGAATTCTTTGTAGGGGATTTCAGTTGGACTTGAAGCTTTTCACAAGACATTTTATGAAATGCCATTAGATACCTGTCTGCATTAGGTAAACTCCTCTTCTCTTGAGGTTCCCAAGCACATTTCAATTCCTGGACCCATCAGCAAGCCACCTTTGTTATTTACTACAGGTTAGGAAATTTCACTGATGGGTATCTGGCCAGTTTTTCAAAGGGTTTTTTATTCGCTTTATAAAGTCAACCTTAATCCCTTTATGCAATCTGGATATCTGTGTAAATGTTATTCCAGTCAAAGCCTTGGTAAAATAACCAGTGTCTTTATTATGTCCTATAGAACAAAACAGATTCTTACTGAACTTATGTAAATAATTGTATTATTAGAAATTAAGAATACTTACAAATGGCTTATAAATTCTGGAGAAAGTAAGGAGAGAGAAACAATATATGTTTTAAACTCTGCTCATAAGTATATATATATACACATATATATACATATACATATATACATATATATACATATATACATATATACATATATACATATATATACACATATATATACATATATACATATATACATATATATATACATATATATATGTATATATATATTGCTTGAAAAGTTACAAATAGTTTAAAAGACAGAAAATAGTTTTCTTGACTTCTGGAAAATAGAGCACAAACAGAATCAATAATATTTCAAACAAAATTATAATAAATTAGCTTAGTTCTGTGTAACTGATTTCTGTTTTGTTGGGAGTTAGGTTAGCAATACTTATAGACAAGTTAACTTTCTAACGAAAGTTCAAAAATCTGCTTTTCTAAAAACATCAGGAATTTGAATTTGAGAGAATCTGTCAGTCTTTCTTAATATTTTCTTTTTTAGGATGAACTTTGAACTCAGCCAGTTACATTTTAAAAAAAAGATTTTCTTTTCTTTTTTGTTTTTTTGAAACAGAGCCTCAAGCTATCACCCTGGGTAGAGTGCTGTGGCACCACAGCTCACAGCAAGCAACCTCTAACTCCTGGGCTCAAGCGAGTCTCCTGCCTTAGCCTCCCAAGTAGCTGGGACCACAGGCACCTGCCACAGCACCTGGCTATTTTTTTGTTTGCAGCCATCATTGTTGTTTGGCAGGCCCGGGCTGCATTCAAACCCGCCACCTTAGGTGTATGTGGCTGGCGCCTTAGCCACTTGAGCCACAGGCACCGAGCCAAAACATTTTCTTTTTTAGATGAATTAAAATTATTATGGGCTAGGTGCCTGTGGCTCAATCAGCTAAGGCGCCCCAGCCACGTACACCTAAGGTGGCGGGTTCAAATCCCCAGCCCGGGCCCTCCAAACAACAATGATGGCTGCAACCAAAAAATGGCTGGGTGTTGTGGCGGGCACCTGTGGTCCCAGCTACTTGGGAGGTGGAGGCAGGAGACTTGCTTGAGCCCAGGAGTCGGAGGTTGCTATGAGCTGTGATGCCATGGCACTCTACCCAGGGGGATAGCTTGAGGCTTCGTCTCAAAAAAAAAAAAAAAAAAATTATTATGGACAGTATATGTTAGGAGAGATTAATGTCTTATACATTAGGACAGGCCAATGCTTTATATATTAGGACAGATTAATGCTTTATAAAATTGATAATATATATATAAAACCATAATTCATAAAAATTAATTACCATTTTATATTTGACAATGTTTCCCATACACTTTTAACAAATCAAATAAGTTTAATTTGTTTTTCTCAGGTTCAGAACCTGCCAGTCTCAGTTCATGTGGCTGGCGCCACAACCACTGTGCTATGGGCACCAAGCCCTAAATTTAGAGTTTTGATTTTGGGAGGTTTGTCAACTATTAAAGGCTTAAAATATTTGTTCAACCAAGACTACAAACTAAAAGATTTTAAAGGAAATACATAGTCAATTGGATTACAACTTCCTCACAAAATTTCTTCTATGAGTTTCACTTAACCTGCACAGACAATCTACAAACATTTTAAACTGTCTTTGACTTTTGTCTTGCCTTTCACCTTTTTTTTAAACAACTATTCTGTTTCAGGATAAATTTATCACATAATATTTTTTCCTTATACAATGCCATTTTTCTTTCTGTTTAATCTCTCTTACTTCCTAAAAGTCATTTCTTACAAAACAGAATTATAGTTAACATTTATTCACCAAATTGATAATTAGAAGGTTTTAAAAGGCAAGAATTTTTCTCTTTTATAAAGACCCAGTTTTTTAGGCAATTAAATTATTATATTTTACAAATGAGAGACATTTTATGAAATATAACATTGATACAGGATTTGTTTTTTTGAGACAGAGCCTCAAGCTATCCCCCTGGGTAGAGTGCCGTGGTATCACAGCTCACAGCAACCTCCAACTCCTGGACTCAAGCGAGTCTCCTGCCTCAGCCTCCCAAGTAGCTGGGACCACAGGTGCCCGTCACAATGCCTGGCTATTTTTTGGTTGCAGCCATCATTGTTGTTTTGGTGGGCCTGGGCTGGATTCTAACCTGCCACCTTAGTTGTATGTGGCTGGCACCTTAGCCAGTTGAGCCACAGGCACTGAGCCAATACAGGATTTTTTAACAGAATTTTTAAAATTAGCTTAGTAAGGTTATGAATAAAGTAGTTTCAAACATTTTGGAAGGCTTCACTCTGAGTAGGGAGTACACACCCTAATTTTTTTAGATAGCTAAACAGGAAATCTTTATTTTTCAGGCTCGGGTAAGCTCAGAAATCAGATTTTTATTTCTAGGCATAAACACATTGCAGGTCATACCTTTTGAGTCAAAACTCTCCTTACTATGTCTGAATTTTTAGACACTCATCATTGCTGTTGCAAGTGGCAACCCAGTTGCCTGCATAAGTAAGAATGAAGGCTTAACAGGGAATGTGATTGGATGATAAAATAAATGTACTGACAAGTTAACAGGGTGGGAATTTTGGACTCATCAGGGGATAATATTGTTATACAAATCTATCTAATTACCTTCTTTTTTTGACTCATGGCAACTAAGAGTACAATCAGACAATCATGAGAATTCTGAAAGGAAAGACAGTCTGAGTAACAACACTTGATAGTGGGAGAAGGGAAGGGACAAGTTGCCAGGGTTTTGATTAGAACTAGGTGGGGACAGAAGTATGAATAAGGTCACGTGCTCCCTGGTGAACTAGTCTGGGGGTGGGGGGTAGTGCCACCAAGCCTAATACCAATAATAAGGATGAAGAGACCAAGGACTGCCAGAGCAAAGATGCACCAGACGGTAAGAGGTGTAGGATACATAAGAGTAAGTAGGTCCCTTGAAAGAAAAGATCTGCAATTCACTCACAAATGTTTTCAAGACTGTTTGTTTCAGGCTGAGACCAATCTTTCAATAAACACTGAACAAATGACACAAAACCGACAAGGCAGACATAGGCCTGACATGAACACTGTCTAATAGTCTACATTTACTCTCACACTTTTGTACTCCTAGAATTATAACTAAAACACACTCTTATATACCTTTTTAACAGGCCTGTGGCTGATCTAACACTCCAGGGGTTGATTGGACCCCCGTTTTCATTTTAATGGCATTTCTGATGACGGGAGTTAACACACATTTCTGGGAGTCCCTGACATGTCAGTAGGGCTGAGGTTTCTCACTGGTTGGGTTGTTCTACTGACACATGTCTCCAAGAGTTTCTGACAAGCTAATGATGGCCCAGCAACCCAGGGTCCCTGTCTAAAGTTTCTATCTCTTTGACTTTTCCTTGGAAGTTTTTAAAAGTTTTACATAAATTATAATAAATGAATTTAACAAACAGTTACATATTTTCACAACAATTTACAATAAATAAGCATAACAAAAACACCATTAATAGTTAATTAATGTTTGCAGACACCAGCTAAAAATAGATATTAAAGTGGCTTACCTCCAGAGGTGGGTTTACAGGTGAATTTAAGAGCCAAACAGAATAATGCTAATTCAGAAGGAAAATGGCTGTTGTTTTAAGAAATAAGGAGCTCTCTTTTTTTTAGTTCTAAATGAATAATTGACCTTGGGTCTCCTGCTGAGAGCTGGCACCTTGTCTCAAGGCTATTTGTAACACAACAACCACAGTTAGAAAAACAGTTTTAACAAACTTTGTATTAACTCTAATTGCTGGAAAGAGAGAATCTTTAATGCAAGTGAGTTATTTGTAAACTCACAAGTTGAAGGTGTACCAGGAAGTAAATAATATGTAGAAACAAAAGTGATGCCCAGTCTCAAGGATAGTGAACAGTTTACCAGGAAAAAGAAGAGAAAGGAAAACACAGAGACCTCTCCTAGAATGAAATCTAAGAGAATTCCCTAAAGGAACCTTGAAGGGACTCTGAATAAAGCACTGAAATTGATAAATTAAATACAATCTTGGCTAACAGGTGTTATAAGGGATGAACATGGGGAACTAAAACCTACCAAGGTTTCCTTTTGCTCCTTTTTTAGACAGAGACTGCAGCAAGGGTTAATTTGGCTGTAGCTTTGCTCTCTATGATTTAGATGTCTGCTCTCAAAGTTGAAAATCTGGAATTTCTAGTTTCTTTTTGTTAAGCTGGTTAGTTTCACTTACAGAAAATGAGCACTTTCTCACTTTTGCTCTTGGTGAATTTGGCTGAAATTAAAAAGTTACTGAAAGAGCATTTTAAAAAATTACCCTGTCTTATTTTGAACAAATTATTAGGCGGACACTAATAAATAGACAAAAAAAACTAGGATAAACATTATTAAAAAAACAGATAGACCAATAAAGCAAAATTACAAGTGGACAGGACAGAAAACACAAATGGAATTAAACAGACAGAAATTAGTCAGGCGCAAAGCCATGGTTGGCCACCCCCCCTACTCAAATGCCTTCCTAGCCCCATGGGGCTGTGAAATCACATTTAACTCTTTCACTTACTTACTCATACAAAACTCAAAATATACAAAAGACACACAAACCAGAACCAGCACAGCTGACTGCAAAAACCAAGATAACTCAATAAAAGACTGTAATTACCAGAACAGGACTAGCCTGCAAATCCAAACAGTCCAAACGACTGCTAATATTAAACAGTCAAATAAGGAGCTGCAATCATGACAACACAAAAACAAACAACCCAAACCTATACCAGTGAGACAGGGGGACATCTCCCCTCTGCCTCAGGAACAGGTATCTCAAGCTGCATCTAGCGTAGCCTATTATTCCCCCAGATTCTCTAGAGATCCAGACAGATTTACTCAAGGTATCACAATCAAATCACCAAAATGGAAAATTTGGAAACCTGTGACCCAAGTTTTTGGGTTTTTTGGTTTTTTTACACGGCTGAGAGCCCCGGGGTGGAAGGACTTCTTCTCCCAGGCCTTCCCCTGGAGCTATCAGCCAGTGGTGGGTCCAGATGGGGGTCCAAGGGCAAGGATCTCGCTGGGAGTCTCCAGATAAAATAACCTTGGGGTTACAAAAAAGTAAACTCTGACCCACTCAGATGCTATTAATTGGTGATTTATTCACACCTGCGCAGGGGGCTATTGTTCTAAGACAAGCAGCCCCGAAGTGCAGGGTTTTTTGTCTTTTATATCTTTTTTCTCTCCATAGCTTAAGCAAGCAGGAGGGGATGAGGAACATTGCCATTGGCAAGGTTACAGCTTGGTTGTCAATGGTTACGTCTCATATCACAATGCTTATGATTATATAACAAGAATCGATCAATGGATACATCTTAAATCACAATGGTTATGGATATACAACAGTAATTAATCAAGCCTCAGTGAGTTTTTCACCATTGTTCATCTATTGAGAACTTGGGGGTTCTGTGAAACTTGGGACTTTCTGTGCCTCTTTGAATTCTGGAGGGCATGGGAACAGGCTGGGAAGGCCTGTAAGGCAGAGCATCGGGGGAACAGGAGAGGGCAGGAGGTTGCCCGGAGGAAGGGGGAACAAGAGAGGGCAGGGGAACAGGAGCTTGCCCATAGGGTGGGGGGGGAGGAGATGGGAGAAGGCAGGGGGAATGGGGGGAACAGGAGCTTACAACATTATTCTCATCTCTCATCTTAGAGAGATGAGTCTATCTTTGAGGCTTTTATTGCCAGGGAGATAATTGCCAAGTAGTGCTTATGACAACCTGACTAAGCTAGGGGATTAAAATTTAGAATTCTGGGTTATATGAGAAAAAAAGAGACTTGCTCCTTATGGGATAGCCATTTGTATCTTTTGATTTTAATATCATGTATAGTTCTCACATAAAAATAGAAAAGGATGGGGCGGAGCCAAGATGGCGGACTGCAGCCAGCTTTTTACAGAAGCTCCCGTCCAGAAGGAGGCTGAAAGTACAGAAATTTAGCTAATTAGCTGATGGTTTGGAGCAGAGCCAAGAGAGAAGATTGAGGAGCACACTTCAACCTTCCTGAGGCGAGCTGCGACCCCAAAAATACAACCAAAAGGTACAGAATCCACCACCAAGCAGACAGGAGTCCCCTCCCTCACAACAAGGGCTCACAGTTTACTCCATGCAAATAAGCGAGCAGAGTTCAAACTTCCTCCCACTCTATCCTACGGGAGAGACCTCCTAAAAACTGGACCTCCTATCCCTCCTGGCGTGCCACGGCACCCTCTGGCCAGGCACAAAACTGGAAAACTGTATAAATCTGTATATATTCCCCACCTGCAACATTGAACTCTGAGGAGTCCCCACCCACCCACTCCGAGATCCGGAGGTTTATTACCTATGGAGTTCT
>CAUYQV010147051.1:0-30889 GCA_963574575.1 Galagoides demidoff
GGGACCACAGGCACCCGCCACAGTGCCCGGCCATTTTTTGGTTGCAGCCGTCATTGTTGTTTGGCGGGCCCGGGCTGGGGATTCGAACCCGCCACCTTAGGTGTACGTGGCTGGCACCTTAGCCGATTGAGCCACAGGCGCTGAGCCTCCCAGTTTTCTTATATAAAATTCTCAGGAAAGAGACAGACCTTTCTTGGGTCAAGGGTTCTTTATTAGATCATGCAGCTTTACATGACAATAATTATATGCCTATAGCACTTCTAGAATCCCATGTGTACCCATATAACCTGTGAAGACATAGACCCCACAGAAGGCTGATTCTTTTGTTATGATCACTTTTATGACAAGAGACATGTATAAGTAGCAGCTCTGAAAGCTGGAGAAATGTACAATAGAGCTAGAAGGCACCACATCTTGTTCAGTCTACAAAGAGTCTATTAGTAGAAATGAGCCAACAATACATTACTTTCTGCAAATTTGTTGAGTATATCCAAAACAAACACATTGAAAAGGGATTATTCACCATTTATGTGTCATAGAAGTAATAATAATGTCTTTATTGCACATATTAATGTTGTTGAGAGCTTCTAAAGTGTTGTGAAACTTCAACACATTTTCCAGTTTCAGAGAACTAATTAGCTCCCCTGTGGAGTAGCTCACAAGAGCAATATTGCCATTATGGAGAAGGAATGATTGATTTAAAAAGGCAAGAGGAGCTGGGCATTCTGGTGGGCGCCTGTAGTCCCAGCTACTCGGGAGGCTGAGGCAAGAGAATTGACTAAGCCCAGGAGTTAGAGGTTGCTGTGAGCTGTGTGATGCCATGCACTCTACTGAGGGTGATAAAGTGAAACTCTGTCTCTAAAAAAAAAAAAAAATGGCAAGAGGTGTTGAATTATTCATCTTTTTGATAACTATGCGCCAAGCACATACTTCACGCCTGTTATGGCCTGGGGGTTGGGGGGCCATAAACTGGGAAAGAGTCTGCTCTCAAGGAACTTAGAGTCCAGTAGGGGAGGCAGACACTCAACAGCTAGCCCTACTACAGGTCAAAACAAGGCCCCAGTAAGATGGGTAAACAGGAGAAGCTAAAGGAAATGATAAGACAGGACTAGGGAGAGTTAAACTACAGAGCCCTTTTAAAAGCATGAAAAGGAAACTGGTCTTCACTTATAAAGTCATCATTAGAATTTCAAAAATATATAAAAATTATATGAATTTATGTAATTGATTAGTCCTCTAATTGTTGATGAAATTATCTCCATAAACAGAGGAAAAACTGTTCTATTTGCCTAAGTCATCCATTGCCTGTTTCACATTGCCTGGCAAGTTTGGGATTAAAATTTGTAATATGACATTAAGACTGGCTACATTTGTATAACTGACAAGGCTAAACTTTTCATTGCCGGGGAAATGTTGAATACTTCTTGGGGTTGGTTGTGAACCCAACTACCGTGCAGCGAACCTATGAGAACCTATGGAAAGATGCACATGGAGAGTCCCAGGTTGAGAGAAACGGAGGTCCTGGGTTCTCAGTTCCTGTTAAATGTTCCGTGACCAGTCAGCACAGCCTGTTAGGTGTATGAGTAAGTCATTTGGGAAATGGATCCTCCCCTTATGAGTCAAGGAGCCCCAAGCTGATGCTGAGTGAGGCAGAGATGAGCCTTCCAAATAAGTTTCAAATTTCAGAAACCCAATTCCTGGGCTCAGAGGAATTTCCATTTCTGTAAAGAGTTTTTTTAAAAAAGAATGCAATTTATTTATTATTTATTTATTTATTTTGAGCATGCAATTTGAAAGTCCAGGAATTTCCTCTACATGCAAAAGTTTCTTGGAAAGGATTGATTTTAAAATAACATATCCTTATTTCTAACGAATGTTAAACTGCAAATGCCAGTCAATCCTAGTCCCCTCTATATTTTCATAACACGTGTAATATATACTGACAACTTTTATGACCCAGAGGAGCCACTACTTTGGAAGTAAAGGTCATGGCTCTTCAACACTGGGCTTCTTTCTTTAGTTCACTAATTGAAAGTTACAAATATAGCTTCTAATGATCTCTCTCTTTCCTCTCTCTCTCTTGTTTTTTCTTTTTGCATTTGCTGTCAAGACAAGGCAAGGGTAGCAACCAATCAGCTCCTTATATTAAACAGCATATTTTGCTGAGCTGGACTTGACTCCTGGTTGCTACAAAACAAATCTAAGTTTGTATCAGAGGTGACAAACTCCATACCCTGTCATTTATCCTTTTTATAGCACGGGTGACACCAATAGCCAGCAAGTCATGTTGATGACTTTTTGATGAAACAACTAAGGCAGAAAGCATCGAAGCCTAGAGGTTTCCTGTGTTGAAACATTTGGCATTTTCATTAAAAGACAATTAAGTTAAAAACAAATTCTACTGTTTATTACTTTTTACTTAACTCTGTATTGTAATTTTTACTCTTTTATGGATCACCTTGTGTTTCTGAAATTTTCAATTAAAATTTAGCCATAACTAATTATAACATTTATTCTCTTACAAGTTATTCTGTTGTATACCCTTACAATATATTTCACTAGTCCTCTCTTGTTAAACAAGTGTATTTACTTTGGTTTCCTTTTAATTTTCTGCCCCTATAAACAACACTATGCCGAATATCCTTGTAGAGAAAGGAAGAATTTGTAAAGTTAGAATCAGTGGGAGAACGGCAAGCAACAATTCTACGTTTTCAATAGTAATGCCAAGTTTCCTTTCAGAAAAATTATAGCAAATTTCATACCTGCTTTCCAAACATACTTATTTCTGGGTCCTAAGATATCTTTAAAAACACAACAAACAGAACAAAACAATTTTTAAAAACCCTTCAAACCACAATCTTTTAAAGCTCAATACCATAAAACCGAATGTATATTATGGAACTTTTTCATAGAGCATAACTGATCTAGAGTGTCTATTCTGTAATTTGTAGAGAGGTGGGACAAGAAACAAAGAGTGATTTAAAATCTCTTTAAAGCGCAAAGAAAATTTCTTCATTTCCCGGCATTGAAACACTGTTTAACCTGTTTTAAAATGCATCCAGAAGAAGAAAGCCTCACTGGAAAGGAGGAATTTTTTGGCAGGCTTTCAACATACTTGACACAGGTCATGAAATGATAAAGATTTTTTGGTCATTCTCCACCTGGAATGGGCTTGCTCTAGGTGCTGGCAGCTGAATACACAGCTCTTGCTTTATGCAGTTGCTCAACAACTTGGTTTTCTTTCATCTTTGAGAATTCAGCAATCATAGGTGGGAAAACATTGTCTAGAAACAAAATGAATTAAATACCTTTTTTACCTTTCCACCAAAGGGGCTGTGAGTGTAACTATATGTGCCTTCCCACCCGCACCCCCCCCCCTTTTTTAAAATCTCAGATTGAAGGGTCCATACAATTAGGTTACACGGTTTGCCTTTATTGGGTAAAGTCCAAGTTGCAGTTGAGCCCCTTCACCCCAAACTCTTAATAGTTTCATCCCAAATTCTCTTTCATCTTAGGGACACAGGGATTTAGCTCATCTCAAAGGAGAAAATGACCTTCAACTGGTCAGAGTACTGTACCATCGGCTAAACATTGCTGGATGTGGGAGTGGGCACAAACAAAACACAGAGAATATTCATAGGTGAGTGAAGAGATGGGAATTTATAAATATGTTAGTTCTGCAAGCAAAGAGAAGAAGGCAAAGATTGATCTGCCTGGAGGGGAAAAGGGCTTTAGAAAGAAGATAGTATTTTGCAGATGCTACGTTCCTCTGTTCCATATTGGTTTCTGGTGTAGATCTGATAAATGAGTAACATCATAATATAAGAACATCAATAAAACCAATAATTTGCCTTTATCTTAAAATACACACAGAGAGACATACTTGCACACCCTCGATTTTTTTTTAAAAGGCCCTTTTCGGCTGCACATTCAAGCAATCTCTGTAAGGAGAAGAGAAAATTGAATTCTACCACTTTCTGTCTTGAGAAGCTGGACTGATGGAGGGTCGAGATCAGGGGCCACAACTCAACTTCAAAACTTTGGGCTTCAAAAATGTAGGGAAAGTCATTCTGAGATCAGTGGATTCTGGTGGCGAGCTGGTGAGGGGAGCGCAGAACGTCTCACCTTATTCATCCTCCCTCGCAATAGGCTGGGACAGTACTTGGCACCCAGTGGTCAATCATTTGTCGGGTTAATTGTGAGCATCCGCTTTTCCCTATCCAGGGCAATCAACCCATGGTTTTGCTTTTTCCACCAGCTTGATTCAGCTCCGGATCTCAGTAGTTAGCAAAACAGGAGAAAGAATGGGGCCATAGCTTCCCGCAAGAGGAGCTGTGCTGGGGGTGTGCGGAAGGAAGGCGAGAGCAGCGGAGGGAGCTAATGCTCCTACCTCAGCTCGTCTCCTCCCGCGGCAAACGCTAGGCCCCCGCCCCCTCTCTGCATTCCGGACCCCCCAACCTGGAGGAGAGAGAGCAGCGCCAGTGAGGCGGTGGCAGGCTCTGTCACGTTAATTCCCTGCTGCTTGTCTAGTCCCCAGCCGCCTACCCCTCCTCCCGCATCCCCAGCCAGGATTTGGAGGCGATTCCCCTCTAGGGACTGAGCCATTGCATCTGGGCTAGTGGCTCTTTTCCTTCCTTGGGTCTTTGTCTCCTCCTCCTGCCAGGCTTCCGCGCCGGGAGCAGGGTCTGCAGCAGCCGCCGCAGCAACGCCAGCCAAGTCGTGCCCCGCACGGCCGCCGGTGGCCGCACCCTCGCTCGGTGGCGGCGCCCGAAGACGCCAGCCGCGCCACGCACCGCCTGCGTCCCGCGCCCCAGCCGCGGCGCACCGACGCCGTCGCCGCTGTAGCTGGGGAGCTGAGAACGCCTGGCCCGACAGGTCCCAGGTGGACGGCCCGGCTTGCAGAGGGTTGGAGGTGGCGGCCTCTGCAGCTCTGGCAGCGCACACACCCCTAGGCATACGCACCCAACGCCTCCTCCCTGCGCCACGAGGATGGAGCAGCCACCCCGGTCCGGGACTGGCGCAAGGTAAGGTGCAGCCGCCTGTTGCTTTTCGCAGAGCGCGGGATCGTTCCTCTGCCCAGATGCCTAGGCCATCCCTCCGGGAACAAGTAGAAGAGAACTATTACCCCAGTTCTGAGCCACGTCTGTCTAAGCCCCCAGTCCTCTTTGCGCAGACCCTTGGAGAGACCCCACCTAGTGAGACAGAGTCGATGCTCTTTCCTCCGGTTCAGCCGACTGCTATGAAAATAGTCTGCAAACTTTTGTGACCCTTTTCCTGCACGATGCTCACCCAGTGCCCGTACAAGTTGCACGTTTAGTTTTTGCGTGCGCCCTTCCCCCAGCGCCCCTTGCCGTTGCATCTGCCCATTTATCTCCGTGTATTCTTGCCAGTCGACTTTTCACTCCCCGCAGCTCTCGCTCCAGAGGCGAGGGCTGGGGACTCAGCGGAGCTCATCCTACCTATAGAAGCTGGGTAGGAATAGAGAAGGTGAAATCGGAGAAGTGGGATGTGGGGAAAGGCTACAGGCACTCCTGGGGTTTTGTCCAGCGCAATGAGAGTCTGTCCACCCTTGCGCACGCCACCCCCAACTCGGTAATGAAACCCTTGGAGTGGCTTGCGGCTGTGCGCGGTGGGGAACTGCAAGTGCAGATACGGGTGGGTGAAGTAAGTGGTTGAGGGAGGGAAAGGTTACTGGTGCGGGCGGCGGAGGGAACTGAGGGTCGGGAGTAGATCTGCCCATGGTTAGGGGAGACGAAAAGGTTGTGCTAAGGTGGGCAAGGGACCAGCCCTGAGAGGCCGTATGAGGAGGAGAAAAGGGATTTTAGTCTGGAAAGCGCTGGCCCGAGTGTGTAAATACAGATGGGGGAGGGGCTGGATACCTGGGTAGGCGCAGAGATGGAGACTCGGAATAGAGCCCTGGAATGTGGAGGCCTTGGGGACTTAGGAAAGCAAGCGTCTAGGTGCCTGGGACGGTGCGATCTCCCTCCCCAGAAGCAAACAAACCTCTCCGGGAGAATCTGAATGCGTTGGCATCTTGGGCGGTGACTGACGGTCAGATCATGGACCAGGGAAGCTTCTCTCAGCTCTAAGAGGACCACAATTCCCTCTCTTCTCTGGCGCCCGCTTGCTTCTACAACCTCTCACCTCCTCTGCCAGGTCGGTAGACCCACGCCCACCTTCCCTGCCAGGCGCTCGAGATTCAAGGATGTCTCCACAGCCGCAGTGTGGAAAGGGGACTCCTGATCCCAGAAGGAGACGAGTGTGCTTGGTGGGGGGGGAGTCCCTAGCACCCAGCAGGTAGGCAGGGGTCCGAACCAGTTGCAGGAGGTTGCAGAGGGGGAGGCTGCAGTGAGAGCCACTTTACCCCGCCCCTCCACAAATCGCTCCTAGGCGGAGCAAGGGAGTGGGGGAGTCCTGTGCTGCTCTGGGAGGCTCAGAGCGCAGAGCTGGAGGGAGAGAAGGAAATGAGAAGCCAGAGGGTGTGGGCATCGGGTGAGGGAAGATCCAGCTTCCAGACCCAGGATCCCAGGCAGAGGTGGGTCTGTCCACCTTGCAGTCCCCAGGTAGACCCTCTGGTTGTTCCAGATGCTTTGGCAGATGCGGGAAGGTGAGGCTCTTTCTCCTTTATATCCCAGCAATCTGGAGGGCAATACCATTTGTGGGAGGGAGCCTAGTCTGCTGTTGAGAAGAAGCACCCTCCTCCCCTTTAAGCTCCAAGCCCCCCTTTTCCAGGTGGGCTGTGAAGGCCAGGAAACGCCTGACCACCCCTTCTCTCCCCAAGAAGATTCACACCTTCCCAAGTGGTGCCTTTGGCTGAGAGTCTCTACTAGCCCAATGAAACATTTGGAGCTTGCATGGGAGAGGAGCCCCAGACAACCTTTCAGGCCTCCCTGTTCAGTCCTCCCACGTGTAGGCTTTGGGGGGCAGAACAACCTTTTCTGCAGGTGCCATGTGGACAGCTCCTGCTTTCCTGTAGCAGCTGGGAAAAAGGGTTAAGTTAGAAGAAATCATAATGCAGGGAAGTTCTCTGTTTTTTGGCCCCTTAACTTGGCCACATTTGAGGAGTGGTAGAATCTCCAGGGCTGCCAGATGGGAATCTCGAGGTCAGTCATTGCCATTCTGGGGATCCTCTGGAGCAGGGAGTGCCCTGCCTCTCTCTGCCTCACTGTGGCAAACTCCAGAGCCCCAAGGAGCAGACCGGGGATTCCCTCAGCACAGCTCCTGGTGCAGCTCCTGAGCACAAGGCCACCCCTTCACAGGCCAGGCCTCCTTGGTGATAGCGCTTGCTTCTTCTAAACTACCTGGATTCCTGAGGTAGGATCTCAGCCTTAGTCCCCACACTTCATAGCATTTACCGTCTGACCATCCCAGGGCCCATTTCTTTCTGGATGTTTCTATCTAGTGCTGTGCTCTAGTTACTTCCTTTTGCATGTAAAAACAGGATGGAACATGTCCCTTGGGAACTTGAGAGAAGACTACAAATTCACACCCAGGTGGTTTTCTCAGGTTGCTGAGCTATGCTGGGGAGACAAGTAGTAACAATAATAATTAGTGCCAGCTAGCATATACTGAGTTCTTAATTCCTGTGTACCAGGACCATCATAGCTATTTTATGTGCTTTTGTCAATTTCAACCAGCACAACAACCCTGAAAGACAGGTAAAGTTACTTTTCCCATTTTATAGGTGGGGGAATCAAGCCAGGGAGAAATGTATTTGCTCATTGTCAGCCAACTAGTAAATGGTGGAGCTGGTGCACTTCGTGGGCAGAGAACACCAGGAACAGCCCATTAGCTCAGTCCTACTTAATACATAGAGTCCTCTAACCCTTTACTCCAAATCCAAGGGACCAACTATAAGTTCCAGGCCTGTAAGCCTGCTTGGCTAGAATCCTGAGGAAACTGATACTGGGTATCGCTTGCTCCAGGGTCTGTTGGGGTACACCTTGCTATGGTAGAGTGTTAGTACTGGAAGCCAATTTAGAGAATTGGCGACTGGCATTGGACTTCTCTTTTGAATTTTTTAGTAGACATCCCATTTTCAAATGAGAGGAGAAATGGAAAGAGAGATCCAAGTGTGAAGAGGGATTCTCTCTGTGGTCAAAAACAAGAGGCCGTTTTAGGTATCAACACTATTCTGCAAGCGAGTACCTCTCTGGGGATTCAATCACAGACTGTTAGAGCTAAAAGGGATCTCGGGTATCTTCCCTCCCAATCCCGACTAGGGGAGCAGATTCAGTGCTGAGTTTAAGGCCATTGGGTGTGTTTGTAATGTAACTAGTGCTAGAACCAGGGTCTTTTGACTATTGGTCACAGAAACTGCATTTATATGTAAATAAGTTATGTTCCCTGCTGCTGTTTTTCAGTATCTTAGAATTAATTAGGACAAGATCCGGCGCATCAGGGTGGTACGGCCATAGACATTAGAATTAATTAGGAAAAAGATTTTTTTATTAAAAAAGACTGTTTGATTTATTTTTCATAAGTATTTGTCAATCAACATATCCAGAAAAAGTCTATTATCATATAATGAATAAGCCACCACAAATGTGCCTCTTTTTTTTTTTTTTGCAAAAAACCAAAATTTCAGTGGCATATCTGTAAGCCTTCAAATTAACAAAAATTAACTCCACAACCTAAATAAGAACAAATTATTTCTCCTGTTTTTGACCCTTGGGATAAACTTTATGCTGTTGCAAATCTGAGGCAAAACAATATATTTCTGGTGGATATGCTTGTGGCTCAGAAAGAAGAGACACAGTCCTTTGCCACTTCCTCACCCACTGAAGCCCTTCAATACAGTGACTTTCTGCAGTCACTTGGGGATTTCATACCCCTCTAAGCCTTCTTATGGAGTAGAACTGTGGTTTCTAACACCCAGCTGTAGTATCAGGCTGTCTTCCTTTTGGAAACAGACCAAGGAAATATCAGCTGGAGTAAACACTTGCAGTGGGGGTAGTCTGTTTCTCAGAATCACTTCAAGGGATAAGACCTACAGGTACTTGGGAGAAACCTGGTGCCTTCTGTTGCCTGGAACTGGATTTCTGTCTGTAATGCTGTGAAACACCAGGACTGAGACCCTGGGGTAGGAGCTGGGGAGAGAGTGAGGCAAAAGTGTTAGAGGAGGTACGGGCTGAGAGAGGATGGATGTAAGGCCTGGCTGCTGCGGGGCCCTACTGTGGCAGGAA
The DNA here is from genome assembly GCA_963574575.1 of Galagoides demidoff. Taxonomy (NCBI): domain Eukaryota; kingdom Metazoa; phylum Chordata; class Mammalia; order Primates; family Galagidae; genus Galagoides; species Galagoides demidoff. The sequence continues at coordinate 9,186 of CAUYQV010147051.1, forward strand.
GGCCCTCAGAGAGCAGCATGCACTAAGAGCTGGTCCTCTATCTCCCTCCTTCCCTCCCCTCTACATCAGGCTACCATCTGCATCAGGTGGACAGATCTGAATCTCAGAGCCCCCAGTTATCTCAAGGGGAAGCATTCATTTTCTAGAGAACATAATAGAAATAAATATTGTTTTTATGCAATTAGGAAAACAATTGCACACTCTTCAAGGAGAGTCATTTAAAAGCAGATCATCAGGAAGGGTAACCTGAAGGTGGGGATGTTGGTTTCGTTGGATTGGTTGGAGTATAGCAGTGTTAAAGGGAAAAGATGTAATGTGGAAATCAGATGTGATAAAATCCAGAAGAAATGTTCTTTGTTCTAGGAACCTGTCCTCTGCTCACAGGAAGGAGGCTCTGCTAGAATCGAGGTAGACATACGGGTCCAACTCGTAGTTTTTTCATGTGAGGTAGGGGACTTAGCTATATCTGCATCTTATTTATGTGGCCCAACTCTCTTACTTATTTTACTGTAGCTCCTGTGTGGTTTAGTACCAGAGGTCACAGGTAACATTTTTCTGGGACAATTCTTTAACTGTGTATTTATCTTAAATCATATAAATATGAGTTTATTGACATTTAGAATAGCAAATCATGTTAAACAACATGCTTTGAGGCAAGGGATGTGAAAAATAACTTTTTATTCAGGTCATAATGAATAAATGTGTTTATGCAATATGGAGTAGAAGTGGACATTCTCATTTTGGGTGAGATATTTAAGAATTAAAAATAGGCTGTGCAGTGGCTCATGCCTATAATCCTATCACTCTGGGAGGTCAAGGAAGGTGGATGACCTGAGCTCAGAAGTTCAAGACCAGTCTGAACAAGAGTGAGACGTCCATATAAAAAACTAGCTGGGTACAGTGGTATATGCCTGTAGTCTAAGCTACTCAGGAGGCTGAGGCGAGAAGATTGCTCAAGCCCAAGAGTTGAGGTTGCTGTGAGTTATGATGGTACAGCACTCTACCCAGGGCAACAGAGTGAGATTCTGTCTTAAAAAAATAAAAAATACAAAAAATGAATAAAGGTCCTGAGCATCTCACCTTACTTCTTTTGATAATAAGAGAAGCCAAATAAGTTTCTGTAGAAAGAGTTGGAAGAAAATGTTGGAAACAATAGAAAAGGCCACAGGAGAGCCTGAGAAACTGTACTCTCATGGATTTTGTTTTGAATAAACATATGATAGCTTAATCTATATTTAGATTTGAGTCATCCATACGATAAATAAATTTAGTATTTGTTTCATTTGCAGAGCTCTGTAACTTTGATGAGCTTTGTTTAATAAATGGTTTGGAGTCTTGAAAGAGGCTCTTGTATCTGAGATACTAGTATCTATGTGCATATACTTTACAAAAACCTCAGGAATTAATATATCCCATCAAGACATACAAAATAACCATTTCCTATGAGAATGAAATCTAGAATCTTCCCAACAAGCTTAAAACACAGTATTTCCGCACAGGTGGTAAATTAATTATTTTAAAACAAAGAAATGTATAAATACTGAAAAAGGGAACCACTGCCAATAAAAACAGATTTTATTCTTTAAGAGGATAAGTGACCCGATTAGTAAAGGTTATGAAATTTATGGTTTCATTTTACCCTAAGCTCTCTAAGCTACGTTTTATGTTAATACTTGGCCAGTGCAAATGTCACTATGTTTCCAGACAGTTTTAAAAAAAGTTTAAGTGCCTTTTATTAGAAATAAAATAGAAAAAGATGTTATTAAAAGTATGTAAATCTGTTCTCAGGGGTTCCTTTCCTTTCCTTTCCTTTTTTCTTTTCTCTTCTTTTTTTGGAGAGAGTGCCTCTGTCACTCTGGCTAGAGTGCCATTGGCTCAATCATAGCTTACTGCAACCCCAAACTCCTGGGCTCTAAGAATCCTCCCTTTTTTTCTCCCTTCCTCCTTTCCTCCCTTCTTCCCTCTCTCCCTTTCTGCTTCCCTCCCTTTCTTCCTTTCTTGCTTCCTTTCTTCCATTTTTAGGTCATTGCTAGAATAGGAATTCAGTATTTTACTAGGAGAGCCTACTATTTCAGGACAAATGTGTCCCCTGGTGAGGGCAGAGCTGAAGGCACAGTGTGCTGGTATGTTTGCCCAAAGCTAAAGCACAAAGGTCATGTGGTCTTGTTGGCTTTCCCCCCGAACCTTCTACCCTCAGCTCTGATTTGGAGAAATAATCACTGTACAGGCCTGCTTACAGAGGGCTCCCCTGGTTAGCAGTGACTAAGCAGTATGCTTTCCTTCGGCTTCACTGGGAATTTGTACAGTGAGAAGAGTTCTGGTCTGGCTGCTGATCTTCCCTAGATGTCCAACCATTAGGGATTATCAAGCAAAACACTTTCCGTCCTATCCACAATTATATTTAAGCTTAAGGTTTCAAAGCTTTCATCCTCTTACAGTGGAGTGTTGTAGAGTTATTTATTACAGTGGCCAGTATATATATATATCTCAGAAAGGCTTTCTATTAATAAAGTGAATATTATTTCTAAACGGAAGGTGTGGTATAGATTGTCAGCACCCATAACATCTGCTACAAAGTCTAATAAGAAAGGATGGTGGCTCAGCGCCTGTGGCTCAATCGGTTAAGGCGCCAGCCACGTACACCTAAGGTGGCAGGTTCGAATCCCCAGTCCAGGCCCGCCAAACAACAATGATGGCTACAACCAAAAAATGGCCTGGCATTGTGGCAGGTGCCTGTGGTCCCAGCTACTTGGGAGGCGGAGGCAGGAGACTCACTTGAGCCCAGGAGTTGGAGGTTGCTATGACCTGTGATGCCATGGCACTCTACCCAGGGGGATAGCTTGAGGCTCCGTCTCAAAAAAAAAAAAAAAAAGAAGGGATGGTATATGGCCAGGCAGGACAGGAAGGCCAAATGAGAGACAGCAAAAGAGTAGTAGAGAAAGAGAGGAAGGGGAACAAGAGAGGCAAGGCCACAGGGTTAACCAATCACCAGAGGAAGAGAACCCAGCAATTAGCATAGGGAGACTGAGCTATCTGATAGTAAATCTAAACCAGAGACTAAGAGAACAAGAAGGCAGACGAGGAAGAGAAGGCTGAGACAGAGAATGGGAGTAATAAAGACCTCAGAAGAAGAGATATACAGGGAAAAGGAATGTGCTAACTAACTCCTAATAGTCCAGATCAACTCAAAGCCAGGCTAGTTTCTCAGCCACAGGGCGTGGTCTATTGCTCTCATCCCAGAACACTTCATTAACATGGCTTCTCTCTTATGCCATGATGATTAGCAATCTGGCAAAGCCTAGGGGCCCTAGAATGATGTGTTTTAGTGCATTAAAGGTATTAAAATACAGTGCATAAGATTATAACACAGATTAATTTTATTGAAATATATCTTTTTATCTTATAAAATATATCTCTGTTATACTTACGTGTGCCTCACAGAATGCATACGTAGCTAGGCCTATTGGTGGGGCTAATGAGTGCAGTTGTTCTGAAGTAGGGGTGAGCATGAAGGCTACTGTGAGATAACTGTGATACAAAAATACTTGACTTACACTGGTGACAAAATCACTCGTGTTGCAACTACCTTTGAGGCTCACGGCCAGCATTCATAATGGAATGAAATGTGTATTGCTGTTTAATGTTAGTGAACCAAGTTGTGACCTTTTTTCCCATTCAAGTTCATGGAGTTCCCTTAAACTCCATTGGTAGATGCCTGGGAGGTCTATGACTCCAAGAAGTCTAGACTAGTGTAACCATATAATTTATCATCTAACACTGGGATGCTTTGAGGAATAAAAAGAATTTTAGTTGTTTCTCCCAGACAGTAGGTATAAATTGGGATGGGCCTGGGAAAATTGTAATATAGCATCTTTCTAGCTGTTTTACCTTTCTGGGGTCTTCCTCACCACACCAGTTTCCCCGGCTCAGGGAACTGGCTTCCTCTTCCCTTTTCCTAGGGATCAAGGCTGTGGATCCTGGTGGGCATGCAAAAGTAGACAAGACCTTTAGCTGAGAGAGGGTCCCCTTTCAGGACCACAGCCAGGCTATAAAACGCCTTTGTGAGAACTGAACAATGGGCTTCCTTGGAGCAGCAGTGGCCTCCTCGATCCTGGCTGGACAAACACTCGCATGCAGTTTAGTTCCCAATGGCCCTCTTGGCTAGGCTCCCTGGAGTCTTGGCTAATAGCACCTGAAGTGAGGGTGAATTATCAGATTACATTGCATTATAGCCAAAAATTTCCACTTCCCCTCTAACATTTTTTTTTTTTAAATCAGAGCTGCCACAGTGGTTTCTAAAAGCACATTTCCTTTCTCTGCCCACTTCCTAGTTATCAGGAAATGGCCTCAGTGTAGGCAGGTAGATGGAGACCCATGGGAAAAGGCTGCCATCTGAAGAATTCTTAAACTCAAAAATAAGGCCTCGAGTGACAAAGACGGAACTGTGGTCCTGGAGTGTTTCCCAAAGAGACAGATCAGATTTTCTAGTGTTGGGGAAGATGATAGATGTCCCTGCTCCTAGAGATCAGCGTGTTTTCGCCTGTTTTAATTAGTGAAATGGAACCTGCTTAATAGAAGAAAAACTCTTCTAAGAAAGCCTCTGATTTTGCAAGGGGACGCAACATCTCAGGAAACACCTTCTTTATGTGTGTGCAGACTACTTAAGTGGGAACCTGGCAACCTAGTTCTAGTTCCAGCTTTGACTCTAACCAGCTGTTTGGCACTGGACTGGCTACATTGAGTTTCCTGGGCTCTACTTCCCTTAAGAAAAGCATGGTTGGGAGCTAAGTGGTTTATAGTGTCAAGGACGTATCTGATGCTGTTGTATCCATCCTCCATGTGGAGGCTTCTCTGTTTACGTTGATTGAGATTACGTTCTTTGCATAGACCTTCCAGCCCTCACATGCTGCAGATTCAACATTGAAGCAAGACATACCGCCTCCTGAGGGTTTGTGACACCTACATTCTAGCACTTCTGGGAGACTAGGATAAAGGGATGGGGGGAGGGAGACTACAGAAAGAAGGATGGCTGGCTGATAAAGAGACAGGGTAGGAAGGAGGTGAAATAATTGATCACTTTCCTTACAGCAATAATTGTCATTCAGGCAGGATATAGGAAAGATGAAGGAAGGTTTCTAAGATTCTGACTATGTGCCCATCCTACGTCCAGCTTGTTGTAACCATGTGGTCGTATCACTCTGCTAAAAATCTTTATATCACTCCTAGTTACATTCAGGAGGTTTAATAGGTCCTTTAACACCTGGCTGCTATGTGTCTCTTCATCTGTCATTTTCCTAGGCATACCCTACGTCCTACGGTGTTAAAATTGCCCCGTCCTGACTCTTGTTCGCATGTTCTCTCTCCAACTCTGTGTTGAGTGATGTCATGTCAGTAGCTTGAAATCAGTCTTGGAGGGAGCATTTACAGCATGGACATTACAAAGCAGGCCCTTTCCCCCGGAGAGCAGGTTGTAAAATTCACCAACACACACCCCAGCCCCTGCCTCAACAAAAGATTTCCAGTTCCTGCAAGAGAAAGTGCTTTTTCATATTTCTGTCCATTTACCATTTTCTCTTCCTGATAATTCATCTGTTCTTACTTCCCTACCCGTACTTCTCGTTTCTCTTCTTCTCTCCCTCCCTTTCTTCTGTCTAGCTGTTCATTCACCTCCCTGTCCACCCATCCATCCAGAGGCAGTCGGACCAAGTTCTAATTCCTCTTTTGCCATTTAATAGCTCAGTGAGTAACTATGAGGAAGTTTCCCAACCTCTAATGTGCCTTTTCTTTATATGAAATGGGTATGATGATAGGTAATTATGCGGCGTAAGGGAATTAACATGTATAAAGTGTTTTCCACAGTGTCTGGGACATGATAAACAATGACTACTTAAATCATCACTCTTAGTATTGAGCAAGACTTTATTGATCGTTTACTGTGCGCCTGGCACTGAATATGTACATGTGAAAAGAGGTTCACTAAAACAAGAACAAGAAAATATTAAAGAGCCCTGAACACAACCTGGATAGGTAGGGTATGAAAGATACCAGAATTGACTTCATGACATAAGGGGCATTTGAACAGAATCCTGAAAGGTGATCCAATATGTACTCACCATCACCAAGGCAGATGGGAAATCCCAGGAGGAGGAAATCACACGAGCGTGGGGTCAGAGGAGGGACCAGAATGAAGGGCATGTTAGGATTCGGGTAGCTGAGTTTGAAAGGACAGAGGTGTCTTCAGTCTCCTTTGAAAGTCCTGCTTTTCTGTTTGTTACCAGTATAGGTCTGAGCTTTGGATTTTTATAAAAATGTCAGAAATTGAGATTTTTATGGGAAAGCTTCTGATGTTTAGTAGAACTAATCCAATCAAAACATGACAGAACTAATTAAATGAAAAACAAAATAAAACAAAACCAAAACACATCTGCAAGCTATAATGGTCTTCCCACAGAAAAGGGGAGCCCTGGGTACCAGAGCTTGTTTAAAAATAATCTGCGATTGAACTTCCTGATTTTGAATATGATTCTGCCATGGGTTGTGTGACCACATGTAAGAGTACGTTAAGTTTTCTGAACCTCAGTTTTCTGCCAGATGGTTATCATATTTCTTGTCTTTCATACTTTGTGGATGGGAGCTTTTTGAATGATGGAGGTCAAAAACCTTTGCAAAAAACCCAGACAAGCGAGCGTTGGAATTATTCCTGGGCTCTAGCCTGCTGTGGCAGAGCCTTTAAGTCACCCAAAGAAACCTGAATGTCCTCACCTGCCTTGTTAATTTTAACCATAGATGGGGGAAGAAAAATGTAGGTGTATTTTTCACCTTCATTCTTTTAAAAACATCACAAGTAGCTTGACATTCCAATTTGAAAGTCTGTATGTCAGGAGATCCCACTAAGAGTTATTGATTGATTCTGCCTGGATTCAGGATGACAGAAAAGGCGCCTTCCAACTCTGTGCAGTTTGTGTTGATTGTTTCATTGAGATGGGGGGAGGATTCTCTGAAAAGAATCCACCTGCGCGAGTCGCTCGTCAGAGTCGTGTCAAAATGTGCACGTGCATTTGTGTAATTTTCTGTCTTTTGATCCCTTTCCATTCCAAGCTGGCTTTGATCATACGGGCTTTTAAGGAAATGATCAAACTCGAAAAGTCAAATTATTTCTGTTTGAGGGCTGAGCGGGGTGGATGTCGGCTTTGGTACTGCTGAGAGTTGGCTATGTACCAGCCTGCTTCATTGGGCCTGGTTAAAAGCTCTCCGTAATAGCAGCTCTGTGAAAACTTGAGGCTTATGACGATACATTGAATGTTGGTGTTGTCTTATTTGTGTTATCTTTGTTTGTTTTGTGGTATTGCCTGATCAAACTTGATCATAAGAAGCTTCAAAGATGCAGGCAGGCTTGGAAGTAAGGATACCTGACTTACAAAAGCACATCTGTTTTATATTTTGGCAGCACCACAGAGATTTTACTACCTCGCCTGCATCAGGAGCTAACCTGAGCCTTAGAGTCTGTCTCACTCTCCTCCAAGCCCCAAGCTACCTCCATCTTCAGGATGGCTGGTATCTACAGCCCGGTCCCCCTAATCACTGTGAAAGACACGGAGGAGCCAGGGCCCTACTCCTCCGATGTGGATTTGAACACATCACATTATAGATAAAATAGCACATTTGCTGTTCAGGAAGTGCCAGAGTCCTAATCCCCAATGTGATGGTGTTTGGAGACAGGGCCTTTGAGAAGTGATTAGATTTAGATAAAGTTATAAAGGTGGGACCTTCATGGTAGGATTAATGTCCTTACGAGAAAAGACACCAGAGAGCTTGCTTCCTCTCTGTCCACCCCCATGCACCAAGGAAAGGCCACGTGAGGACAGTGAGAGGGCAGCACCACGAAGGAGCCCACAACAGACATCAACCCTGCTGGCATCTTCTCCAGAGCTGTGAGAAGTACATTTCTATTGTTTAAGCCATGCAGTCTGGGGCAATTTGTTATGGCAGCCCAACTAACTCAGCCGAGAAGTTACCACAGGTTAGTCTGGGCACCAAGTCACCTTGTGAAGAACTCTTGGGATCAGAATGTGCCCGTTTTTCTGTGTCTGGTGTATACTACCTGTCTGGTATGTCATAGCCCTCAGCAACCACCTATTGAATGAATGAATGAACAGTAATGAATAGAGGGACACATATCCAACTTATAAACAAACATTTAGGGAACAATTTATTCTAGTTTTGGGAACTTCCTGAAATCATGGAATCAAGATTCAAGATGAAGGAAAAACAAATTATGTTAGGGTAGACATGTATATATGTAACACATACATACCAAGATGTTAACTGCCTCTCCTTTTTTTACTAGCTCACCCCACGGAGACGTAATGATAGTAAAATAAATACAGTCAGCATGCTTTCCTATTTACCCAGCACGCAAGCAAGTGACTGTGTCTAAGCATTTGCAATTTCGTCAAGGTCTCCTAAAAGTATTCTCAATAAAGAGATGCTGAGTTGGGCTGGTGACCTGCCAAAACCTAATTAACTGGAGTGTAGTTTTAAAAAAAAAGAAGTCTTTTTAGAAATAACAAAATTGCAGGAAGGGACTTCTGAGGTCTTTTGTAAATTTGAAGTGCCTAACAGACAGGTTGCTAGAGAAGGATGTGACTTTTCTGACACAATCATGGCTTTAGGATCCTTTCTGGTTGCTCTTGGAAATTCCTCAGACGCTACTAGGAGTATGCTGCTTGGCTTTTCCATTTGAGAATGGAGAAGCTATTTCCTCAAGATGCTATTCATCTTTATTCATCTCTGGATGCAGATGAGTTCACAGTGTGTGGGGGTGGGAGTTGAGGAGTTTGAAGTGCTTAGGTAACAGTTGGCATGCCAGTTGTGTAATGAAGAATATGTATTGACAATATTAAATTGTGGGCTGCATCTTGTTTTATGGTGTTTAAGAAAGAAAAAAATAAAACAGAACAAAATTTGTAAAAGCCATAGCGTTGTTTTTATGCCAGGGGTGTTTCTCAGTGTTGGGACAACAGTGCTGAGAAATATGGGCCTCCAATATGCGTCATTTTCTTCTGCCCAGCCTGGGTTTACCGTGGAAACCCCATCTAGCTTTCGTTTTAACTGAAGGGAGCTGTAGAGTTTCTAAATATATGTTCATGTTGTACTCAACTGACTGAGGGAAATAGCTTCAGTAATAACAGGTAATTCACTTTTCATACCGAAGGTGGAAGAGCCAGCTGATTTCTAGAAAAATTAGTGGCAATTTATTGAGTTACTAGGAAGGTGCTATTTGCTTCCCAACTTCAAACCTCTTACAGTCACCATCTGGGGCTTTCTCAGGTGAAATTGAGTGCCATTATGTCTTTGATAAAATCCTGTGCCTTTCTCTATGTCGCCTTTTCCCTTTCCTTTGTGCTGACAACAGTGGAGAAGTCCTTCTTCCTCTCACTGTGAGGGGAAGGGGAACCGTGAGCACGACTGCGACCGGGGCTGGGTAACATTTGTGGATTCGGTGCTTAGCAGGTGTCTCCAGCATCACGTAGATGTCCAGCATCCTGGATTACATATGGATTGGTTAGAAGAGCTGTTTTTCCTGCTATGGATCCCTTTGGTATTCTGTTGAAAAATATGCACCCCTGCTCAGAATAGTATCTTCAAATGTAAAATATAAAGTACGTAGGGCTACAAAGAGCAAATCAAATAACACAAAGCATACTGATTCTCAGAAAACTTACAATATTATGCACGACTAATATCATTGCCCGGTGTACCTTAAATAACACACTAATAATTTGCCTAACCATGAGATGTGTTTGAACTTGTTTGATCTAGACTTGGAGCTCATATGCCTATTATATTTCAAAAGACAATGGGAACTTAAAAGAGTAAAAAAATTCTCATTTGAACTGTCCAATTTTACAAAAATAGAATAGCTAATTTAAATGATTGATTTCTTTCCATGTATCGATGAAGAACAAACTAGCTAGGGAAGACCAACAGGTGTCCTGGATGTCTGGGTCACTGGAGCAAGATGATGCATCTTCCACCTACTGTGGCTGAGTGACTACCGAGTAAAGAGTTGACCCATACTTGCATTTTTATATCATGAGGCAGATTGTACGGTCACGAGGAATTGGCTATCAATATTTTAACACTGTGATATGCAAAAGTGATATTTCAGGGTTTGTGGAACTCTATTGCCATATGATTTTTGCTGGTGATGTCGCAAGTACTGATAATGGTAGTGTAGTCTATTGTCTGCCTTGAAAATGGAAGGGAAGGCTGAATTTCAATTGAAGGTCAATGAGGAAAAATGTCAAAAAAGATCCTGTACATTTGTGGATCCCCGGCATCCTGACCACAGCCTTGTGTGGCTCTGGACCCCAGGTTGAAAACCTCTGTCTCAAAGTGTGAATCAACAACTGATGACATGGAAAATACAACCAAATCAGTTATCAGACAGATGAGAAGTATGTATGGATTTTAAAATCATGTCAATTTCTGTCAGAATTCAACCAAGATTATAACTGATTCAATATAAAAACTGGACTTTTTGGAGAGAGATGCTGTAGGGTTTATTCAAAATAGTTTGGGGCCTTCTTTGAGAATCAGTGATATATTTTGTTAAATATTTTCATCTATTTCCATTCTTAAACTGTTTGGGGGTGGGTCTGGTATTTCGAAGCAAGCTAAAGTTGTATGAAGAAGGCCACTAAATGTTGAGGGTAATCAAAGTCTGTGAACACCAACCAGCCTGGGACTTGAAACTCCTGAGGCTTTTCCTTGGAAGGGGTTTGTCACTACCCTGCTACCCTGAAGGCTGGTTCATAGCAGGTGAAGGCAGGATAGCAATGAGATTCATGCTACTTAGCACACATGGGTCTGGGGATACAATAATATAAATCAGGAGTATCCAACCTGCAGCCCACGGGCTGCATGCGTATTTTGTGAGGATTTTTTTGCTTGTCTCTTGTGTTGGATAACATGAAAAGTATGCATGGGTCTTTTTATGCTAATCAGCTTTTGTCAATGTTTTGTATTTAATATGTGATCCAAGACAACTCTTGTTCTTCCAATGTGTAGCAGAAAAAAAAAAAGACTGGTTACCCTTGATCATGAGATCCTATCTCTGATCTCAGATAACTAGCAGGCATAGGAAGGAGGGACATAGCTATGGTAAACTGGGTTCAAAAAAGCATTGGCATGGGGTGGAGTGCTCGTAGGCCTTCTGGGTATGGGGAAGACACAAAGAAGGCAAGAGTCATATCTTAGGGTGCAAGCTGGTGAAGTGGTTTCAGGTAGCCTGAGTTGGTTTGAGAAAGATAAAATGGGTATTTTTCCAGCTGGATAGAGGCAGGGAAGCATACCTGGAGGCTTCATATGAATTAAGATGTGAACAGGGACACAGAGTCGCTTGAATAACATGGAATAACAGATTTATGCCAGAATCTGACTTTCCACTGTCTTGGGAAAGACTCGAGATGCAAAGGTCGGGCAGGGAACAGGTGGAAAGCGGCCACAAATCTCAGAGCAGGGACCCTGAAGGGGGCTAGTGAAGAGATCTGTGGAAGTTAGTGCCTCTGCTACCAAGGGTGGGCCTGAATTTGCTGTAGGTCAGCAAGGTTCAGAGGTTAGAGCTGACGTGAGGTGAGGCAAGGGCAAACTGGGACCTGTGAGGAGGAACTGGGGCCTGTACCCAGTAGCTCAGGTGGCCTGTAGCAAATGCTGGTGCCTTTTACCCCACAGCTGCACACATAGGCCCAGAACTGAGCATGGAGATCCAGGCCTGTGCCCTTGCCGAGCAAGTGAGCCACCAGGTCAGCAACAATGTGTGTCCGCTGGGATGGTGCCATCCACATGTCATAGTGGGAAGCGTACCTGCCTCGACTCTCAGGCAGACTTCTTCTGTGGCCAAGTTCAACTGCAGTTCCAAAGGGGAGAGAAATTTGAAAAACATGGTCCCGTGTAGCTAAGGTAACACAGCACAGAACAACTGCAGTCTGCTAGGGGTGGCTGGATGCTATACAGAGCATAGGCGAGGTGAGGTGGAGGTGTGAGGTAGAAAGCAGATGTTGGCCCGTGAGGAGAGGTCAAGTGCAAAGGATGGTCTTGTGGGCATTGTCTGTCAGTGGGTTAAACTGGAGGTGTAACTTGATAAAGTGAACTTTCTTTTTATTTAAAAAAAGAAAAAATCACTTCTAGCCTCTAAAATTGTGAGAGAATAAATTTCTGTTATTTTAGGCCAAAAAAACCCCCACTCCGATACCCATGTTTAGGAGTAGCCCTCAAACTTGTTGGTATCAGAAACATTTTATGCTCAACAATTATAGAGGATACCAAAGAGTTTTTATTTATTTTCCTTATATTTAGCCATATGAACCATAGTGGAAATAAAAACTGATTTTCAAATGTTTACTATTTGGCTAAAAACAATAATAAAACCATTACATGTTTACATAAAAATATTTTTGTGAAAAATAATTATATTTTCCAAAATAAAAATAACCTAGTGATAAGAGACCACCGTTGTGCATCTCTGCACATCTCTTTCATACCTGGCTTAATCGTAGACAGTTGGATCGTCACATCTGCTGTTTCATTTACTCCTGTGATGTCCTAGGCAGGAAGCCTTTAAAAACTCTATGGTATGTTTGTGAGAGAATTGGAGTAGAAGAGGTGATCATCTCATCTTCAGGAATCCCCCCAAAAGATCTCAGGAACATCCTGGAGTCCCTGGACCACACTTTGAGAACCAGTGGGGTGGTATAGAGGGTGGCCCTGCAGGCAAGCAGAGACACCAGGAAGGAGACTTATAGAAGCTTAGGGGAGAAAGAGGAGGGCCTGCACCAAAGCGTATCCACAGGGAAGAGGAAGGAGATGAAGAGAGAGAAACTAAAGAGACAGAAATCACAGAACTTAGTAACCAGTAGGTTATGGGAATGGGGGGTGGGCAGAATCCGTGAGAACATCCGGCCAAGGGATAGCTAGATGTCTGCCAGCTGCCAATGCAGGCACAGGGGTGTCCTTTAACCTCCCCGAGCCAGACAGACCTACTGTCTCGCAGGCTTGACCCAAGGTGGAAAGGAGGTGGGGAGTCTGGCCTTAGAACAATGACTGACCTTTTATTGTGTGATTGCAGATCGGTAGGAATTAAGATGGACAGAAGCATTCAAGTGTGGGCTGCCCTGGCTGCCTGGTTCACATATTCAGGGACACAGAAAAAGTGGTGGGGTGGTGAGCAGCAACGACAATGAGGAGTGAAGTTTGCAGAATGCCCTTCTCCTTAGGGATAAGTATAGTTGTGGTTGTAAGAGCACTAGGGAGGGACTCAGGAAACCACAATGGTTATGTGGTTATTCACGTACACACACCCACATACACATACACACAGAGGGTGTCAAAAATATATACACATTTTAAGAGATGTTATCTATGTGTTACTTTTCAAAGTTGAATCGAAGGTATGGTTACCAGTCAAGTGTAACTAGACATGCTATGTACATCCGTTTCACCTGCAATTTGTGCACTTTTGGGGAATGATTGATTTTACTTCCAACAAGATCTCTTAAAGTTTTTTTGGCACTGCCAGCATATGTATGTGTATATATACACACACACACACACGAGTATATTCATATATATATATATGCACAAAGTAAATGTTTACTATGTGTATGTATATATTAGTATTCATTTTTATTTATACTTATAGGCATGTGGTTGTATAAAACCATGTACACATACACACATGCTTATATATGTGTGTCTGTGTGTTCTTTATGATTATTATGTACCTGTATAGGTGGTTTTATACATAAATGTCTGTGTCAGCCCAAGACTCAGAGCACAGTGATGGGAAGAGCTGGCCTGGACATCTGGAGTCATAGATGGAAGTCCCGGCTTGCCACTCACTAGTGTGACCTTGGACAACTCCCCAAGCTTCTGGGCCTCAATCTCCTTGTCTGGGAAATGTAGAGGGTATGAAATGTCAGAACTTCCACAATCTAATGTGTCTTTTTGACAGGCTACAAAGAGTGATCTTCTGGAGGATACCAAGATTCCATCATGGCCAGGGTTTGTCTGAGTAGCATTTTCCTGAGTCCCTTTGCAGTCTGGCTCATTGAATGATTTGGAAATGAATGAGAACACAGTCTACCTGATATCGGGGGGCTGTATACAGCAGCTGCGTGTCTCAGGAGTTGCAGGTCTTGTCATTTATTTGCATGTGGTCCTCAGTTTGTCCTGGGAACCTTGGCACCTGCTTTTTTCCACAGTTCTCCAGGAGGCCATTTTTGCAAACTAATTTTACACAAATGCATGCTCATAGGCAAGCATACACACACACACAGGCACACAGAACAATTTGGCCACACTGTGCTCAGTGTTCCCAAGTCTAGGCAGTCCCTGGTTAAAGGCGAGATAGGTTTGTAGGTTTGTTCTTAAGTTAAATTTGTACATAAGTTGGAACAGGTACATTTACTTGTTACCTGTAATAGCCTCTGTTTGTAAGTGTGAGTCAAATTGTTCCTTTTGGGAATCTGAACTATCTCACATCACTTAATATCGGTTATGTTTGCTACTTAGAATGTTAGACTGTAACCTGGATATAATCAAGGGTTATAAACAGTCCGACAAATGAAAATGTGGGACTGTAAACAGTCTGACAAATGAAAATACCTCTGGACTTCACAAATTTGTTGGTGTCAAAAGCACAAGAAAAAAAAGCCTGTGGGCGAACCATTCTAGATTAAAGGAGGCTAAAGAGACAGGGCAACTAAATATAACTTATGATCCTCGATGAGACCCTGGATTAAAAATAATAAGTTATAAAGGACATTTGGGGACACTTAAGGAAATCTGAAAACCAACCACTTGGTAGAAAATGGTCAATTTTCAATTTCTTGAGTGATAATGGTGATATAGGAAAATATTCTTGGTTGTAGGAGATTTATACTGGAGTATGTATGGATGAACTGCATCAGTGTCTACAACTAACTAAGCCAAAATATAAACATATACACATCATGTCCATATAGACATACATAGACTATGGGGTGGGTCCAACTCAAGGCAGTGTTCTCCATTCCTCATTCTCGTGTTGACGAACGCAGATATTCTGTGTGCATTTATCATTCACAGTGTAAATGATGGACTTTTAAAGAAGTTTAATCCAAAAACCACAGAAATCCCATCATTTGTTCCTACTGACACTTGGTGATGGAAGTGAGTTATAATCCCTGAATACTGCTGCAGGAAGCTTTCCAACCAGCGATTTTCAATAATGCCACATTGGCACCCCTCTGAATTACTATCAGCTCTTGCTAATTCAATATGACAGGTTTCTAAAGCAATTTGGGCTCAGGTAAAAGCAGCAGTGAGAGACAGAGAGAGAGAGTATTCAAACTCGCTTGAAGGAGAGTCAGGGAAAGAACTTATATTGCATTCTCCTTGCAACACCGGTCAAGATCCATTTGGATTCATTTCCTGGAGGTATTAAACATGTTTTATCTTCCCTTTTCAGTCACCTTTTCAGTTTCTGCTGATAATTATATTCTATCTGCAGTGCTTGAACTTACCCCAGAGTATAGAATTAGTCAGCTGATTCTTCAGCCCAGAGGCCACTAAGGATAGGAGGTAAAGGCGATATTCCTTAGCATTTAGGGAAATTACCAATTTTAAAATTCAGGCAAGAAATATACTGCTCATGTAAATATCACTCCGGAGACAAGCCAGCAGGTAAAGAGGAACCTGTGTGGGATTCATAATGTCGACACTTCTTCTATTTCCCTTGTTTCCACCTGGGTGATCCAAAGCTGGCCTCCAGATGGCAGGGTGTGGGCGAGGCAGCATGGTGTGGAGAAGATGGACAGGATGTGGAGCCAGAGAACCTGGTTTGAGTCCCAGTCCCAGCACTACGCTGTGAATTTGGCTCCAGGCCCGGCTGATAGCGAGTAATCGACGAATATGAACCTCACTCCCTCTTCTCCTCTGTCTCAGTTCTTTTCACTCAAGTAGATAGTTCTTTTCTGCCACTCTGACTCAGTTCTTGTCCCTCTCTCCCTCAATCTCGGCCATGCTGGCCTTCTTTCTGTTTGTAGAACACACCGAGAACACTCCTGTCTCCAAGCTGCTAAGCTTGTACCTCCCCCTGCTTGGCATGTTCCTCCCTCAGATCACCCCGCTATTAGCTCCTCCCTTCTCTCAGTTCATAGCTCAAAGGCCACTGCTATGAGTAGCCCTCCCACCCATAGGCACTCGTCATCATGTTACCCTGATGGTTTGCCTTCAAGGCATCTCTCACTACTTGACAGGGCATCTCTCACTACCTGACATTGCTTTGACGATTCCTTTGTATTTTATGTTTACTGTTAGTCTTTCCCTCTCAGCCCTGAGTTTGTGGGAGCAGAGACCCTTGCTACCTTGAACTTTCACTTGCATATCAGCGCCTGGCACATACTCATTGCTCAGTGAATGTTTGTTGGGTGGCCAGGCCCACTGGCACATGCCTTGAATCCCAGCACTTTGGAAGGCCAACGCAGGGAGACTGTTTGAGGCCAGGAGTTTGAGACCAATCTGGGCAACACAGCAAGACCTTGTGTCCACAAAAAGCAAAAATAAAAATAAAAATAAAAATAAAAATATTAGCTGGATATGGTGGCCCACATCCTTGGTCCCAACTCAGAAGGCTAAAGCAGGAGGATTGCCCAGCCTGGGGAGTTCAAGGCTACAGTGAGCTGATACACCACTGCACTCCAGCCTCAGCAATAGAGCAAGAGTCTCTCTCTCTCCTTTCTCCTGTTCCCCTCCCTCCCCCTGCTTTCCTCTCTCTCTTTCTCTCTCTCTCATACACACACATGCACACAGTATTTGTTGAGTGGAAGTTACTTGGAACTTTATAAGAAATGAAATAGCATTATAAGGCAGTTCAGAGGATAACACAAGGTTTCTGAGAGCGTTTTGGAAATTATAAAACACTGTATGAATAAGACTTATTAATAAACCTTCCATACCTTGTCTATGAAGAATTGTCTTCCACTGCCTCAGCCTAAAGTGTACTCTTCACGGTCTTGCATTATGCATCACCGCAAAGACCAGGTGTTTCTGCTGAACAATTAAACTCCTAATACAGCTCACTGGCAAAAGGGTCAAATGAAATTTAGAGGAATTCAAGGCAAGAAAAAAGAATAATGGCAATACCCAGCTTCAAAATTGCTACTCAGCAAATAGTTTACAGGTGTAAATACCAATTCCATTGAAGACACATGGTATACACCATTTCGGTAATGCCCAGCATCAGAAGGAGACTACAATAACTATTTAAGTTACATATAGCTTCCCTGTGCCAAATTTTGCTTAAAGAAAATGGGAATTATATGCCTGGTTTGGGGTAGGCCAGAAATATATGCAGAGGGTTCACCTTAGAAGGAATCACAGCAATGCCATAGCCCATTTTATGAATTACATTCCTTCAGACACCAGCGCAGCGATGAAGGA
Organism: Galagoides demidoff; assembly: GCA_963574575.1. Classification (NCBI taxonomy): domain Eukaryota; kingdom Metazoa; phylum Chordata; class Mammalia; order Primates; family Galagidae; genus Galagoides; species Galagoides demidoff. The sequence continues at coordinate 26,670 of CAUYQV010147051.1, forward strand.
TAGCATTGGGTGATGAGTACGTCTTGTGCATGGATGGTAAAAAGAGTTTTTCTTTTTTCATCTATTTACCTTTGTGGAAAAATTTTGGCCTTTACTATTTATAACCTTTTCAGGCTTCAATCAAGCTAGAGTATGTTGGCTTTGAAAGAGCTTGATTTAAATTGTGGAGAGATAGAAAGGGGATTTCAGAAATCTCAATCCATTATTCATGATGTTTAGAAAGATGTGGGTTTTTTAGAAGTGTGAAAATCATCCTGCTAAAGAATGAATCGGGCTGCAATTGGTGCTAATTTCAGGTGGTGGAAACTCCTCCTTCTCTGCCCCCTTACAAATACAGCACAGAGGAACGCTGTGTCTTTTTGTTCCCCAGTCTTTCCATTTTTACAAGAAATGAGCAGAGGTCCTTTTAGTTTCAGTGGAAATTAGAATCTCCAGTTGAAGAAAACGAAACTCTTGGATCTAGAAAAATAATCATTCACTTGGGGCTCTCAAAATGGATGCTCTCCCCCTTTTCTGAAATATAAAGATTTTGTATACAGACTGTTTTTCCCTGTTCCCTCCCCAGAGAATTAAAACTCTGTCCACACTTCCTAGGATGTAGGGTCTGTTTGTTTAACTCTTGAGAGGAACCCTCACACAAATGCTTCAATGTGCTGGAGGGAAAAATGTATATAGCTCAAGGATTTTAACACTTGATTTGTGATATTTTAACTATCACATTTTTAATTTTTATTTTAAATGACTTGAAGAATGGACAATTGCAATGCCAAATTTGTAACATGGACTGTGCTGTAACATCAGCAAATGATCTGAAGTAAACACAGTAAGTATCCTGGCTGCCTTCAGCTCTCAAAGCTTACATTTCTCCCTCAAGGCAACTCGCAAATAAGAATGGGACATTTTTTTCTGTGCTGGAGAGCTGTAGATCTCTTGTAGAGAGCTTTATTTAAGGAAGAGAAGTGGATTAACTAGCACAGAAGAAATCACAAATTAAGTGCAGGCCTGAAATACAGCCCATTCAGAGGATTAAAACACAGTTTTTAAAAGCATTTATAATAGAAGCTACTTATGTTTTTAAGAAAAGAATTCAAAATAGAGGATAGATCTCAAATTCCTAAAGAGGCACAAAGATTTCCTACTGTAGGGTCTGACTCCAGGCCGGGCTGTTCCAGGTAGGGAGAAATGCGGGACCAAATATTGTTAGAACATCATGCACTTGCTTGCTTGATTTTTAGGATGGGCAGCTTTTACCAGCTTTTTTGGAGAACCCAACATTTGAGTTCTAGCATTCGAAGAGAATTCTTTGCCCCACTGATTTTTTTCTGTTTCTTTGGAAAGCTTTAGTAGAGAGCACTTAACACGGAATACTCCATGAATACTCTATCAGGGAGCTGAGCGTTCCTACATGCCAGTGTGTGACTGTCTTTCCCCTTCTCCTCACATTCCCCAAGTTAAAAATAAATTCGAACTCTGACTTTTACTTGTGTGGTGGTGGACACTCTCAGGCATTTCCATCATATTTGAAGGCGCATTTCCTCAACTCACAATTTTCACCACTTTCCACCTGGGTCCAAATTTGCTCCTCCTTTGCCCTCAACCTCTATTGCCGACGTCATATTCCCACCACATCCATCTTCCTAAAATACGACTTTAATTTGCTTAGCTCCCTGTTTAAGGCATTTGGTGAACCTGGACTGTCTCTAATGCCAAATTCCTGAGCCCGGCATCTGAGGCCTTCCATGGGCCCGTTCTGCTCCTCCTAATGTGTTTCATGTTGTTTTTCTAGGTTCACACTGAACATTCTCCAAAATGTTGTGTGATGTCTTAACACACTGTGCTTTTCCTACCCCCCAATGTCTCCACTTGGAACTTTCACCCTCTTTTTTTCTTTACTTATCCAATGCTATTTCATCCCTTTAGGATCCAGGACAAATACTAATACAGACATTCGCATTGACTTTCTGATGAAAGTAATTTCCCTTTTTAAATAAACTTCTATCTCTTGAATTTATTTGCTTTATGTTTTCTACCTTTTAAAGCTGTGTATATTTCAATGTTTTATCTCTGAAACTTGATAAAAACATGTCTTGTAACTTTGTGCATTCCCATTTGCTATCTAGCTTATTGTCATATACACCATAGGTCCTCAGTAAATATCTGTCATCTGCTCTGGAATGTGAGGGTGTGCTTCTTTCAACAAACATGAAGACTGGTTGGCTCCCATTTCTGTGGGTATCAAGCAGGCTTTGTTGTTGGGTCTCAGCAGTTGTGTCAGTTTGCTTTACTCCTGGGATCTGGGCTATTACAGAGTAGGTGTAAAATTTCCATGATGAAGAATGTAAAATGCATTGGGAAGAAGAGGAGATCATGCTAGATCTTGAAATAAAGAGAGAAGGAAGGATCACTCAGCTCCCCCAATCAGTGCCATCCCTGGGTCATCATCCAGACAGGCAGTGAGAAGGTACGTAGAGAATTTAAAACTCATGAAACCAACAGGAGTTCTGCTCTCTGTTATCACTAAACACGCACATTTCTGAACAAGATTAGTGACAAAAGACTCTTTCCTGCCCAAAATACCTTGTTGTGGTGGTTACTGGTAAATTTAATAATAATATATGTAAGCTCATAACCGTTCCAGATTTTTCTCTTGCTTCAGGCAAAGCTCATGTCCTCAGCCCCTGTGGGTGTCATGTATTCCTGCATTTAAACAATAGAGTTGAAATAAAGGTAGCAATGTAATTGTAAAAATGAAGAAATTAACCTTGAGGTACATTAATTCTGTCATTCCCTATGACTACATTTGTGGTTTTTATTGGCGTTTGACACTTGGATAATGCAAAGTAGATGGTTTTGTTTGCTGAGTGCACCTTTTAGTTTATACTTGAAATAAGTATATTTATTTGTCCATTTCATGATTATCATTGAAAATTAGGTTCTCGTGTAGAGAAGGGGTGGATTAATAATGACTTACTCTGAGAGTTGTATATATTGGGAACTTTTGTGTGTGAGACGTACTTTTGTTTTATAGAACAATTTCCTGAGAGGTCACCAAGGAAGGTTCTGCTCAAATACTATATTATTAGAGAGGCTTTCTCTAATCATTCCTATTAAACATGTAATTATTCCCCTCCCTTCTCTGCCTGTTCCCTATCATTTTTACCCTTGTTTGTTTCTCTCCACATGCTCAGCACCACCTGAACCATTATAAATGAGCAGGAGTGTGTGTGTGCACATGTGTGTGTCTATTTACCTGGTTAGCATTTGTCTTCTCTGTTGTTCTCTAAGTTTAATGGGATCAGAAAATTTGCTTTATCAATGCTGCATCCTGATCCCCTATCCAATAATCTGGCACAAGATCAAGGCTCAATGAATATTTGTTGAATGTGCGAATGAGAGACATGTCATAATATAACCTGAAGAGTCTTTTCATTTATTTTCTTCTCTTTGGAGCTAACCTGAAGTGAGGAGAAGGAAGCTGGACTCCCACTGGGTTTCAGTAGTATTCTTTAATCTAAAGAATGTGATACTCTTTAAATATTTGTACATGGGAAATTGCCTCAGTTTCCTGCCTGTCAGTTCTGTCTGAAAACCTAACTCAGAAGATTACCCTATAACAAAAATTACCCTAAAGTGGAAGCATATTATAGTCAATGCGTAGTATTTATCATCTTGATGACTAGACATTATATAGATGAGAAAATGACGACTTATCACACTAGACATTGCCCAGCATCCTGGAGCTCACAGCAGCAGAGTTTGGGATTGGAACATGGGTCTAACTACAGAGCCTGGCTCTCTTTTCTTTTTGTTTCAAAATATTACAAGGGTACAATGTTTTGGTTACATGGATCACTTTTGTAATGCTTGAGTCAGGGCTATAAGTGCGCCCATCACTCAGGTGTGTTCATGATACCCCTTAGGTAAGTTTTCACCCAACCCCCTCCTCTCCCTTCCTCCTTGCTTGATTTCCCCCATGTTTTACCTCCCTCTGTGCATATGTGTGCTCATCAGTTAGCCAGAATTCAATAGTGAGCGCATGTCTCCATTCTCTAGATACTTCTCTTAGGATAATGGTCTCCATCCCTGCACAAATTGTCCCCAAAGGCTTTAACTCATTCCTTTAGATGGCTGAGGAGTATTCCATGGCATACACATACCACATTTTGTTACTCTGCTCATGAGTTGATGGGTACTCCACCTGATTCCATGCCTTTGCAATT
>CAUYQV010147057.1:0-12365 GCA_963574575.1 Galagoides demidoff
TGGGAAAACCAGGGGAAATTTACCAATAAGCTCTAAACAAGAAATCAAGTACAAACTCATGCCATGCAATTCAAAAGCGGTAACCAACAAGAAAGAAAGAAAGAGAGAGAGAGAGAGAAAGAAAGAAAGAAAGAAAGAAAGAAAGAAAGAAAGAAAGGAAGGAAGGAAGGAAGGAAGGAAGGAAGGAAGGAAGGAAGGAAGGAAGGAAGGAAGGGCAGGCCAGTTAAAAGAGAGCTGGAACTGACAGATTGATGTAAAGAGAATCTTACAATATGGTAACCATATAACTTAGAAACCAAATTAAGAAACTTTAGAGAGTGAAGAAAGACAGCAAAAATTATTAAAATCATACAGCTATAATTACTGAAAATTATAAAATTATTACCAAAAATAAAATAGTTATAGATTTATACCACACCATATACAAAACTACCTTAGCAAGAACATTCAAAATGTCCTCCATAGGCGCTAGACCAGAACTACTCAGCCCATTTTCTGTATGTAGTCCACATACTTCACTTCAGAAATATTCTACATTTCTGAATGGCCTTTGATAACTTCATGCATCTCACAGGCTAAAGCTACAGCATAATGGGCTGGTAAACCAGTGGTCAGCAGAGGCAGCAATGAAGTACATCTCCCAAAGCCAGCCAGGCCCGAGGGTCAGCTATAGTTATCCCTAACTAAAGTGCAGTCATGTGTCAACAACAAGGGTACATTAGATTTAGTCACTGGGAAAACATTGTGGAATGTACTTACACACACCTTGATGGAATAGCCTCCTACTCACCTAGGCTACAAAGTATGGTCTGTTGCTCCAAAGCTACAAACTTACACATCATGTTACTATACTGAATAATGTAAGCCATTGTAACACAATGGTAAGTAATTGTCTATCTAAACTTATCTAAACACAGAAAAGGAACAGTAAAAATACAGAATTGCAATCTTATGAGACCACTGTGGATATGTATTTAGTCCATCATTGACCTAAATTATTATACAGTACCTGACTGTACTTTATTTTATAAGTAAGCACCCCAAATACTACACTTAAGAGTGTTAGTTATAGTCTATCAATATATTAATACAATATATTAATATCAGGAAGGGTCTCAAAAAGAGAAACAGATGATTATGGCCTCCTTTAATATTTAATCCTGGGTTAAAATGATACCCAGTTCACCTCATTTGCATTTTACTAAACAAATTTGTGGTAAAAGTTGTAAGTACAAAACTTTGGTAAGCCCTCCTGGCTTACTTTAGTACTACTTGTAATAATAAAAATGTCATTAAAATGAAAAATCCAGAAGAAAAGCTAACCAAAAGGGATGCCAGAACAAGCTATGTAAAATAAACCTGTCCCATGTAAAGTGAATGTATGGTTACCTTAATATAATGGCTGAGTGCAAATCAAAAGTATGTATCTCACAGCAGATGCCCACAAAGACGCAGAGATATAAGAGTACACGAGACCCCAGGAACACAGAGAGAGTGGAGAGAGCAACTGCTTCTAAGAATTGTTTCTTGCAAGATTCTACTTTCATCCCATGTATAACTTTATAATTCACTTCCATTTTCTTGAGCTAACATGAATAGATCTTGGTTTAATAACAAAAATAGCCTATTTACACTGGTATATTATATGAAGTAATTAGAATTATTTTGATTGTAAGCAACAGAAAATTCGATTTAAACTGGCCTGTGTTAAAAGGGAATGTATTGGGTCATATAACTTTACAGCCAAACTTCAAACAGGTCTGGATCTGGACCTGACATCACCAGGATTGATTTCTTGGTTTTGCTTCCTCTGAATAAGCTTGATTCTCAGATTCCTGATCATGTCCCCTAACAATCTAGGCTCTCTGCTCATGGGTTTACTAGCTCTAAACCTCATGTCACCTGCCCCGTGGATGGACTGAGTCTGGCATCTCCGTGAAGGTCCTGAAATTCACTCTAATTGAATCAGCTTAGAGCGTGTCCCCCACTCTGAACCAGCCATGAAGTTCAAAGAAATGGCAGAAACTGATTGAGTTAAGTCACATAGCGCCCTCTTCTGGTGCCCAGGTAGGTTAAATCCCAGCTAAACTTGGGTGTCAAATCTGGCTAGCTGTGCACCAAATTTTTGTTCCTAATGGGTATAGTTCTTGTGACCAAGTAACTAAGCTCCAGTAATACATCCCTGTAGCATAAAAATAATTTGGGGACATAGGCATTTAAGAATCAATAGACGTAAGAATTTTTTTTTTCCTGAACTCCTTATTTTTGAATACAGGGGTCTCACTATGTTGCCTAGACCAGTCTCAAACTCCTAGGGTCTAGTCATCCTCCTTCCTTGGCCTCCCAAAGAGCTGGGATTAGAAGCATGGGCCCAGACTGAACCCTTCTTATCTGCAGTTTATGCCATTTCTTTGGAATTCATGGCTGGTTTAGAGTGGGGGACATGCTCTAAGCTGATTCAATTAGAGTGAACTTTGGGACCTTCGTGGAGATGCCAGACTCAGTCCATCCATGGGCAACATAAAAGCAGAGCCTCCCAAAAGAATTCAACTGTCATAAATCTCTTGCCAGAGTAGGGAAGATTAATTCATATCACCAGAGAGGAGAAGTCTGCATCAGCATAAGAAATCACCTACATAAGCACTGTCACAAAACTATCATATCTCCCATCTATGCTCCTAAGAGCCTATTTATCTTTCCTAAAAGTCATCTGTTTTCTAGTAAGTGCCTTCATCTCCCTTCTCCCCTATTAAGATGGTATATAAATACAAATTCTAACTCCCTCCTTGAGTCACATTTTTCTGTGCACTCTTGTGTACCCACATGAATAAAAATCTGTCTCTTCTCTTGTTAATCTGTCTTTTGTCAGTTTAATTTGCAGGCCTCCAATCACCACACATAAGAGAGTAGAGGAAAAGTTTTTCCTCCCCAGCACAGCCAGTTGGATGAGAACAGAAGTGAAATAGGCCCCCTCTAAGCTTGGTCCCTGAACCTCCCATGCTATCCTCTAAATTATTCCAAACACACTTAAAAGTTTTCCAAACTCTGAAACAATTTTTTTAACTTAAATGAATTAAAATAAAATTAAAACTTCAGTTCCTGTAGGACAACACGGGTCTCTACAAATTGACTAGACTTTTCCTTCACTTTGCTTTGACTAGAAGGTTGAATAGTTGGGGGTCCTGATTCTTGTTTAATTGTTTCAATTCTTCTAGCATCTCTTAAGCATTACAGAAATTGTCCCCAGGTGTATGCCGCTAAATTTTGGTCATTTCCCTAAATATTCAGATCAGAGAATGCACTAAGACTTAGAATAAGTTCTTAATCCTAACATTCTCTTTGTGTTCACAAATATCTGCCACAAATCTTGATGTACCATGAAATAAAGGAGAAAAACAATGACAATTGTGGGCATGCTGTATAATGTAGTAAAAAGGTGCACACACACTACAAGGTATCTCCTGCGCTGTCCATTTGCTGACTCTTGGCTCCAGACCCACTCTTCATTGCCAAGGCGGCCAGCATGATGTTAAGCTGCGGCATCAATAGAGAGCCCGGGAGGGACACTGGCAGGAGGACATGCTTTTTCTTCCTGGTTCCTGGCTTGGTGTGCTCTCCCCCAGCAAATTGAAATGGAATCCCAGTGGGTTCCCTGAGTGCTCCAGCTGGTTCCCTTGCAGCAATTTTGGTAACATTCTCCACGGGCAGTTCTCAGGGAGTTTTGGAGGTGCCCCCATAGGTATTCCAGAGACTTCAGCTGTAATCTTCTCCAACATGGGTAGAGGAGGGGGATTCTTACGGGTTCCATGCATGTGCCAACTACCCTTCTGGTGTGAGTTCACCAACACTCTCTTAAAGGCAGCTTCCTCAAAAATTTCACCAGCACCCCAATAGGCAGTTTCCTGCCACCTAGGCCTGTTCAGAAAACCCGATGTGTTTCTCTGCCATTCAGTGAGTTGTAACTGTACTTTCTTTGATGAGGTCTGAATCCCAATATCGTGGACAGCTCTAGCTTCTAAGTTGTCTTTTGCTGGGTACTCTCTCAGGGCACCTGGAGTGTATTTGAAGAGTTATTTTCTTTGAGTGCAGGACACAACAGCAAGAGGGACTCTACCTAACAAATTTAAATATTTTGACCCTGTTGTTTGTACCCTCACATTAACCTGAAATTAAAAAAAAAAAAAAAAAAGAATTGTTGGGCTGGGCACAGTGGCTTATGCCTATAATCCTAACACTCTGGGAGGCCAAAGTGGGTGGAATGCCCTGAGCTCATAGGTTCAAGACCAGCCTCTAAAGAGTGAGCAAGAGTGAGACCCTGCCTCTAAAAATAGCTGGGTGCTGTGGTGGGTGCCTGTTGTCCCAGTTACTTGGAAGGCTGAGACAAGAGAATCACCTGAATCCAAGAGTTGGAGGTTACTGTGAGGTATGACACCATCGCACTCTATGGAGGGTGACAAAGTGAGACTCTGTCTCAAAAAAAAAAAAAAGAAAAAGAGTTATTTTATATCTCCTTTTAGTAAAGTTCCTATAAATAGTAATTCTTGATGTGAAACTTCCTTGTTCAAATTTCTGCATCATTTCTCCCCTCCCTAGACCCTCACTGGTATCCCTCTTGTGCAACCCCATGCCCAGGTGATAGTGGGTAAGACAAGTCACTTCTTTGTGAGTCTTTTCCATAAAATAAGAATATATAATTAGCTCAAAGAGAAGTAGATAGAGCTGAAATCTTTGAAGATCTCTGAAATCAGACTAACAAAATGGCTTTTTGCCAGTTGATACCTATTAAGAAACAACTTCACTATTCATTCACGCAATTATTAAAACTACTGACTTCTCAGTTTGAGAGAAAAAATATGAAAACAATTACAATTCAAGTTTACTGATAACCTGTGAGAGTTCAGAAATATTTTACCAAAGTAAATGTCAAATGAAACTGATATCATCCCACTCACCTTTCCATTGGCAGCTTTTTTAAATATTTAGCTATGTTAAATGACATTTTCCCCCAACGTGGGTCTCCAAGGACCATGAGTAGGGAGTGTGTGAGGAAATCTCTTCAAGACATAGCTGATCTGAGCCTCCTCGTGCTACTGGGCACTGAACAAGGCAGGCATCTTCAATTATTTATACTCCCTTTCCTGCAAGATGAATCTGATTGAGGCTGTTAACCTTCCAATCTCAAAGCCCAGTGCTCTGAAAACCCTCTGTGAAGGCAACACGGCATTCTCTGGGCTCCTGTGGCCTGCCTCACACTTGGGCTTCAGGCTTCAGTGACTCCACTCTATGGAAATTTCAGGCAGAAATTTTATTGGGAAGAAAGCACTACAAAGCTTTCCACAAGAGGAGTGGTTAGAAGCAGAAATCACCAGCTCTGATCTTTTCTGTAGAGATGGGACAAAAGAAAATGTAAGAAATGATAGAGAAAGAGGAGGTGTTCATTTGTATACTAGCACCACGAGATCAGGTTTGGGCACTTAAAGGGAAATATTAAGTAAAAGAATCTGTAGGCTCGGCGCCTGTGGCTCAAGTGGCTAAGGTGCCAGCCACATACACCTAAGGTGGCGGGTTCTAATCCAGCCCTTGCCTGCCAAACAACAATGATGGCTGCAACCAAAAAATAGCCAGGTGTTGTGGCAGGTGCCTGTGATCCCAGCTACTTGGGAGGCAGAGGCAGGAGACTCACTTGAGCCCAGGAGTTGGAGGTTGCTGTGAGCTGTGATGCCACAGCACTCTACCCAGCGGAATAGCTTGAGGCTCTGTCTCAAAAAAAAAAAGAATCTGTAATATCAAGATCTGTAATATCAAGCTAAGTGAGAAAGAGAGAGAAAGATTCAAATCATAAAACAAGACAGCATCAAGGTATCAAGTCAAATATAAGCTGTTTTTAAGAATACAAATTAATTTATGATTTAATTAAAAAAGAATACAAATTAAAATGGAAAGATTACTAGCTATGCATAGGGGATGAAAAATTTTCTAAAAATCAGTAAATTATTTCTCTAAAGAACAGCAGAATTTCAATAGTTGACCACCTCCCTACACTGACCTAATTTTCCTTAAGTTGACCTAATTTTCATAGACTAGACAAGTATCATACGTACATATCAGTACAGTAGGCCTCATCCCTTAGGTTGACCATCTCCATATGTTGATCAATTTGTCACAGTACCTTGGCAGTCAGCTCACAGAGGTTCTACCGTATATTATATTAAAGGTGTTTTTATATGTGATCTGCATTTTCTGATTTAACACATAGGGTTCTAGGACCTGATTACTGTAGTAATAGGGAAGAAAAAATTTTTTCTTCCACCCTCTTAAGGTTTAGTTCCTGGGCCCTTCAAACTGAATTGACAAAAGATAGGTTAATAGAAGGATATCGCTATATTACATACATTGGGTCAGGGAAGCCTCACAAAAATAAAATGAAAATCTCAAAGAGGTGGTCAGACTCAAAGGTACAGGTACCATTTTAACAAAGAGTAATAAATTTGTGGAAAGGTGACAAAACAAAGGAAAAGTGTTTTGAGCTTCTAGGAGCAATAAATTGTGGAAAGGTAAATATATGGGGAACTAATGGAAGATAAGGGTTATTTAGTAAAGTTTGTTTGTGCCAGCTCATCTTCGTGCTGACTTTCTATCTTCTTCATGGCCATAAAATTCCCCTGGTAGACAGGATTTATAGCAACCCTCATTTCTCAGAAGTTTCTGCTCTTAGTTAGATAAGGGAAGCTCTTAGAAGAGTTTCTTTCTATGTCTATTGATCCTCAATGGCCTTCGGCTCAAAAACAATCTACATAGCCAAGCAGTACATTTGGGGGTGGCATACTCTGATCCCCTTCAGTAGCCATAATGATGATAACACCATCTTGAGCATATCTACAGATATGCAAACTCTTTTACAAGCACTATCATCATGACTATAACTGATCTCTCATTTTGAAGTAAATTTTACCCAAATGTCAAAAGTTTCATAAATACTAATTCCTACTCATAAAAACAAAAATAGCCAGGAATTAGCCACAACAGGAAACTAACATGAAAAATTATTCTCAGATTAATGGCCCAGACATGCAAATATTAGGCTTCACAAAGTATTTTCATATTCATTACACAAACATGTACTCAGACCTCCTAAGCATCACCTACTATTCTAGCCTCAGTGACTAAGATACATGGAGTGCCAGCCATTACGAACTCACAATTTCATGGGCTTTTAGTTGTACCTCAGACAAATTATCCATCATGAACAGCACTATATGCTAAGCACCTGCAACCAGAAGAAAAGAGAACTTGTTAGAGTGGTATGTTGAAGAATAAGGAGTGTAATGACCATGATCCTTGAAATCACACATATAAATGTTTGAAATTCTAATTCAAATCCTACCTCCATATTTTACTAACTGTGTGATCTGTGGCAAATAACCAAATTTTTCTCACTCTCAGTTTCTTGTTCTATAAAATGGAGATAGCAGCATCTTTCCACACTGATGAAAACTAAACTAAATTAAGCACTTTGGTGCTTAACACTCAAAAGCTTTTCTCAGAAATGGAATGGGATTGTCTTGGATTAAATTAGATTGGTGGGCAGCAACTGTGGTTCAAAGGAGTAGGGTGCTGACCCCATGTACTAGAGGTGGCTGTGAGGGCCAGACTAGCTCCATTTTGTTGAGACTAGCTCCATTTTGTTGTTTACTGCAACTGCACAAGCCCCATTCCTAGCTGTTTACTGCACAAGCCCCATTCCTAGCTGTTTACTGCATAAGCTCCATCCCTAGCCCCAAAACCTGCAAGGCCACTTCCTGCTGCCTCCCCCACCCCTGCTTCCACAGCCATTGTGAACCATAAACTGAGTCACCTTAGGCAAACAGCTGACATAAGAAACAATAAGTTTCTATTACCTTGAAATACAGGTATTTCCCTCCAGCCACCCAGAAACCCCCCACCCCTCACCTGTACCAATCCAAATTCTCCTTTACTAGTGAAATCATCAACCACCAATGCAAATCCTCCTTTACTAATGAAATCACCAACCACCAATCAAAAGTATACTCGTACCCTTCTTCCCTTCTTGCTTTCTGTACCCCATTAAAAACTTCCTCCACCCCGGGTTTGATGCTCTTCCTTGGTGTGTGCACCAGGAGAGACCAGACCCGGGTTTGAATAAATCTCACCTCTTGCTTTTTTACATCGGAGAGTGTCTGGGACTGTTTACTGGGGCCATTTGGGGGAATTTTCAGGCACAACAGTGGCAGGTTCAAACCCGGCCCTGGCCAAAGACTGCAAAAAAAAAAAAGACACAAATCTATTGGCTCAGCCCCTGTAGCTCAAGCAGATAAGGTGCCAGCCACATACATCAGAGGTGGTGGGTTCGAATCCAGCCCAGGCCTGCCAAACAACAATGAAAACTACATCCAAAAAATAGCCAGACATTGTGGTGGGCACCTGTAGTCCCAGCTACTTGTGAGGCTGAGATAAGAGAATTGCTTAAGCTGAGGAGTTGGAGGTTGCTGTGAGTTGTAATACCAGGGCACTCTACCCAGGGTGACAGCTTGAACTCGGTCTCAAAAAAAAAAAAAATTAGATTGGCAGGAGTATTATAAAAATGATACGGAGGAGATTTTGTAAGGGAACAGGCTCTGGATTATCTTATTCATTGTCTAAGAACCTGTTAAAGAGTAGAATCAGGGCACAGTGGCTCACACTTATAATCCCAGCACTTATGAGGCTGAGGCAGGAGAATCACTTGAGACAAGACTGGAAAACATAGCAAGACCCTCTCTCTACAAAAAATTTAAAAAATAACCTGTACAAAGTGACAGGCCTATAATCCTATCTACCTGAGAGGGAGAGATAAGAGAATCCCTTGAGCCCAGACAAGGCTGCCATGAGCTGTAGCCATGCTACTGTGGTACAGGGTTTCCTCCATTCAAGGTTGGTCAAGGACCCCTGTTTTTCAGGCCGAAGCAAAAAGACTTTTTTCTCTCCAAACTGCACTCTCTGAATACAAGCAAGACAGGAGAGAAGGAGTTTCTCCAGTATTTCATGTAAGCTGGGCCTCTTCTGAAGTAGACTTCCTGCTGTTCTGGGCCTGAGCTGGAAGGACTACATTCATTTGTTAATATACTCATTCTTTTAGGCTGCCAACTCCAATTCTCAAGATCTTTCTATTTACAAAACAGTATAAAACCCCTAACCCAGCAGGTCTTAATCTATGGGTCACGACTCCTTTGTAACAATTAAAATACATTCTGCATATCAGATATTTACATTACGATTCATAACGGTAGCAAAATTACAGTTATGAAGTAGCAATGAAAATAATTTTATGGTTGGGGGTCACCACATCATCAGGAACTGTATTAAAGGGTCACGGCATTAGGGGGCATTAGGAAGGTTGAGAACCACTGCCCTAGATCAAAAAACCCATGTAGGGATTTCCCACTTGGATCTTTCTGGCTGCCTGAGGCTCTGATGCCTTTCCTTCCTACATAACTATCTAATATATCCTATCTTATCACTGGTCTCTGTGGTCTATAGGTTCATTCTTCCTAAGACCAAGGACCAACTGCATAAAGAAATTCTGACAACTGTACTGCACCTTGGGAGATAGGGGAAGACCCTTTCTCAAATAAATAAATAAATAAATAAATATGAATAAATATATACATAAAGAGTAGGTTCAACAGAACCTAGTTTGTAAACTACTAAGATAAAATGAAATTCTTGTTGATTCTAATAGCAACAATGAAGTTTTCTTTTTTTGTTGTTTGTTTCATTTTTGTTTTTGAAACATGATCTAGCATAAAAGTTTTCAACTGCTGAGTGCTTACTCCAAGACTGGTACTTGGAGTTAGGTTCTCCATTTGCTCAATTTCACTTAACCATTACAAAATTCAAAGAAGTGGATATTATTAGAGAACTAGAAGACAGATGGAAATAGTTGTTAAAATTCAAAGTTAAAGCTCTGCTTTCTGGGAAAAAAAGGGGGGCGGGGCCTGTGGCTCAAAGGAGTAGGGCGCCAGCCTCATATGTCAGAGGTGGTGGGTTCAAACCCAGCCTAGGCCAAAAACCACAAAAAAAAAAAAAAAAAAAGCTATGCTTTCTGACAGCTTTGCATGGTGCCAACAGCCTCAGTGGTGAGTACCTCCTTTCCACCCAGACCATAGTGCACTCTCCTAGGTAAGCTACAGCAGTGGCCTCTTTAGTAATTGTCCCAACCCATTAGTGCTCCCTCTAGTCCAGACTCCATACTATAGTTAGGGTGCTATTCCTAAACAGATGTACTTAGGTATTTAGTCCATTTAAGACCATGTTATGGTGATTTTTAACCTTTAAGGTGCCCACAGCATATTATTCAAGCACAGATTCTGATGCAGCAGGTCTCGGGTGGAGCAGGTCCTAGCAGGTGCCCAAGGAATGCCAATGCTTCTGGTCCAGGGACCATACTTTCACTAAGCAAGGCTCTATCAGAGCCTCTCCACATACAAGACTGAGTCCAAAAGCCCCAGTTCAACAAGACTTGTATAATTACACCTTCCTCTCCTACTCCCAGCTAGGTCCAGGGTATCCAAGTTTACACTTTCAACACACAGTGAGAGAGGATACCCAGAAAGGATGAGGTCTAGGAAACAGAGGTCTTCTCTAGGAGACCCCAAGAATATACCTGCGAGGTCCTTCCCGTGGTGACTCAGCTCTTAGGAATTTATAAAAACTTAACTTCATGGGACTTGGAGGCTGTCACCTGCTTCCATTTAGGTGAAAGCCCGGGAATCTGTAAAAGCCAGAGACCGCTTCTCCGGCTTGATTCAAACTGACCAATGGGAAAGGTACCCATGGGCCAGAACTTTTTGACTGGGTATAAAAAGGAGAAGACCCAGCCAGTCAGGGAGCATGGCCATTTTGAATTCTTCTATGCTATTTGCTCCCCTGGCTGAAATAAAGCCCTTCCTCTTATAAACATGGTGTTTGTGTGCTCTTTCTCTCCATTGGGCCTTGTCTTCCTGCAACTCCATGGAGAACTACTCCATGTCCCTAATAAATTTTTCCTTCTGCCTTATTGTCTCTTTGGTGGCATTACTCTTCCAGGCTTCCCCACTCATTCCTCCCCCACCTCCAGCCTCCTAGAGCTCCTCCCAGTGACTGAAGACCCAGCTCAGAAACCCTTTTGAAGAAGGGTCCCTTCCAGGCAAGATTAATTATTCCCTTCTCTGCACCCTGCAGCACTTGGTACTGTCTCTGAAGTAGCCACCCTGTATGCCTGAACTTTTAAGTGCCTATTTCCACCTCCAGACAGACGTTCCCTGCCTGCCTAATTTATGTTTATATTTGGGGATTGCTGAGCACTAGCATCAACAAACACTTGTCAAGTCTCCTTGCATTGGGGAACTTAACTCAAAATGCTATTATGGACATCAGAAGGCTCTCTCATAACAGAGTAAGCTGATTATCTAAGATCTGGAGGTGGAAGCTTCCAGTCCCTCAATACCAAAAAATGAGTTAACACCTCAGTTTCTAGTAAGAGGAGGGTGGAATAGAGAGCCTTTCAGACACAGAAGGTAGATGTCAGATGGTGGGTGGGGGGAGTGAAAAAAAGAAGGAAAGAGGGGGAGGGAGAGGAGAAGGGAAGGAAACTGTACTTGAAACATCTCAGAGAAATCTCAACTTCACTTATGTTTTGTTTGGGGACTTCTTTGTTCCACTCGTCTTGACCAGGGAATGCCAGTGACTCTGAGAATTTTCAAGGCATGTGTCACTTAGTTTTTCATCTCAGTGGTAACTTTGACCTCTTCTCTCCTGTGTTTCTAGGTTTTTCAAGCACAGTTTATTATTCCAGTCAGGAGGTTTCTCAGAAATCTGGTGCTGAACAGCATGAACAAGCATTTGCCAGGACTCAATATCGAAAGGATTTTTTTCCTGCTTTTATTTTTGCCTTTATTAGATCTTCAGTCACAAGTTCTGTGTACACCATACAACAAGCAGAACGCTGCAGAGGTGGGTTTCTAAGTTAATCACCTTCCCACTAGTCTCCTAATCTCCAATGGAGATGAATTCAAGATACATTTTAAAGGTTGAAAGGACAGGATTTGCTAATAGACTACATTAAAATGTGAGGGACTGGCTCAGTGCCTGTGGCTCAAGTGGCTAAGGTGCCAGCCACATACACCTAGCGTGGCAGGTTCGAATCTAGCCCGGGCCCACCAAACAACAATGATGGCTGCAACCAAAAAATAGCCAGGCGTTGTGGTGGGCACCTGTGGTCCCTGCTACTTGGGAGGTGGAGGCAGGAGACTTGCTTGAGCCCAGGAGTTGGAGGTTGCTGTGAGCTGTGATGCCACAGCACTCTACCCAGGGGGACAGCTTGAGGC
>CAUYQV010147063.1:0-14071 GCA_963574575.1 Galagoides demidoff
GTACACAGGGTCCAGATCATCATTATCACTGTCTTCCCCTCCACATCTTGTTCCTCTAGAAGGTCTTGAGAGGCAGTAACGTGTGTGGCACTGTCACTCCAGTGCTGACAATGCCTTCTTCTGGTTTACCTTCCAAAAGCCCTGCCTGGGCTGTTTTATAGTTAACTGTTTCTTTGATGAGTAGTGGTGTACTCTAAAATAATAAATGCAGACGTGGTTCAGTAAACACAGACTAATAGCATAGTCATTCATTCTCGTTATCGAGTACTGTGTACGGTACATGGTATTAATAGTATGTGCTGTGCCCCTGCGTGTTCTGGCAGAGCAGTAGGTTTGTGTGCACCAGCATCAGACCAACATGTGACCGACGCTAGGCCTGCCATGCTAAGATGCCACTTGCTGGTAGGACTTTTTCAGCTCCATCGTAGTCTCCTGGGACACTGTCATATAAATGGTCTTTCATTGACCCAAATGTCATTATGTAGCACATGAGTGGAAATTAGAAACTGTGAAAGAAAGCCTGGGCACACAAGTAGTTAGTGACCGGTGGTGGTGAATATGATGGATGATGACTGAAGAAGTAGACGGTGAGTAAGATTTGATGGCATCTTAAAACCCCCCCTAAATGTGATTACTTTTATACTCTATCCTTTTTTATTCACTGATTAAGAATATATGAAAAAGTGACATTCATAAATAAGTATATAAGAAGGAAATTTCTAAAACCTGGATTTTATAGAAATATGCAACTTTAAGAATTTAGCACGTTCCAGTGATACATGTGAGTCTGTGTGCGCATGTGTCTGCGTGTACTAAGGAAGACTGGGGCAAAAATATTCTTGAATGATGAAAATGAATGTTTCAGTCTCTAGGAAAACGATAAAGGAATCATTTGGGATTACATTATTCAGCCAAGTATTGACAGTATCTATTTTATTTGGCTATGATGAAAATTTGCAGTAGTGTTAATTTGGTTTCTAAATCATGTAGTCATAAAATTATGGAAATTTAGATTTGAAAAAGAAATTGGGGGGTGGCGCCTGTGGCTCACAGGAGTAAGGCACCGGTCCCATATGCCAGAGGTGGTGGGTTCAAACCTAGCCCCGGCCAAAAAACAAAAAACTGCAAAAAAAAAAAAGAAATTGGAAATCATTAAATTTTCCTTTTCCTACTCCTACCCTGTTTCAGGATAGGAATTAAGGCTTAGAGAGGGGGAAGATTGTTTTAATCTCACGTCTAAGATTAATGATGAGCAAGTTTTCTGTTTACTAGACCATGTTAAAGTCACATTGCCAACCAACTTAAAGAAAGAAATACTCAGTTTCTGATACTAACATAGGATTTAGTAGGATTTAAGTCTAAACCCAGCTTAATGAGTGAAATCAATTAACTTATTTATATTCAGGTTAATATCTTTGTGTATCTAATGTCCTTAAATATTCTTTGTCATATTTAGTCCCATCTATTTTTTGAGTTTAGCAATTTCAATTTCTGATGTTAGATAACTTTTAATTGTGTCTTAAGAACTATTAAAATGTAGCAGAATATATAACCTTGAAAAATTCTTTATTTAATTTTGAATTTATTTGAACAACCTGATTCAACAGATGTCAGGGAGGTCAGAGAACACATACGGTTTTAGTGACGAATTAGTGAGACATCGTCTTCCACAAAGAGTACAGCATTAAATAGAAGAATGACAGAGAACATTTTAAGTATACTTGTTAAATATTCATTTCATTTTTTAATACACTGTATGGAGATTGCACATATAATATGAGAAAGCATATTTTTATAGCTTACTCTCAAAGCCAAAGTAGAAATTAAGAAGGTTGTGATAAGCATGAGCTCTCACTTTTACTTCTTTTGATCACGCATTTCTCGTCTCTAAGACATCATTTATTGATAGGAAGTTTTGCTTTTGGATTCAAATAGAATTACTGCTTATTCTGTTACTGGAGGAAATATTGAGTTATAAATAATAAAAAGAAATGAAGATAGACTTGCTACATTAATGATTCAGATGTTATTTTCATCTTTTATTTAACATTAGCCAGTCATATAATTCAGTGTTTTAATGAACAAGTTTGATTGAGATCTAAATTTTGTACAGTCCTTAATTGAGAAATGTCCTGTATTTTGTTAATGACATAATCTTTACTTAAAAACAGAGTAATTGTGAATTGAGAAGACATGTCTGTTTTCATACCATCGTATTTGTTAAGTAGGTTTTGTCCTTGTAATTCTTTTTTTTTTTTTTTTTTTGAGACGGAGCCTCAAGCTGTCCCCCCCTGGGTAGAGTGCCATGGCGTCACAGCTCATAGCAACCTCCAACTCCTGGGCTCAAGCGAGTCTCCTGCCTCCGCCTCCCAAGTAGCTGGGACCACAGGCACCTGCCACAATGCCCGGCCATTTTTTGGTTGCAGCCATCCATTGTTGTTTGGCGGGCCCGGGCTGGGGATTCGAACCTGCCACCTTGGGTGTACGTGGCTGGTGCCTTAGCCACTTGAGCCACAGGCGCCGAGCCTGGGCTACAATTCTTATGGAAAATCATTGTGAAATTAATACACAATATATTTTATTTTCAGCAATGTTGTTTTGTTTATTAACCAATCACATGTGTTTTGAAGGGGGTTTTAACAATTCTCTCATGTAGTAACATTACAAAAATGGTAGACTAACTTAATTTTCATAATAAATCACCTAATAGCTCAAACAGTTTTTTTGTTACACCTACTGAAGTTCAAAACTGTTAGACTTTAAAATATCCAGCTACTATTTGATCCAGCAATCTCACTATTGGGTATTCACACAAAGAAAAGGATTTTTTATCAAAAGAAAAGCTACACTCAAATGTTTATTGTGGCAAACAAAATTCACAATTGCAAAGATGTGGAATCAACCCATGTGCCCATCAAGTCAAAAATGGGTTAATATAATGTGGTACATTTATACCATGGAGTACTACTCAGCCATAAAAATGATGAATTAATACCTTTTGCAATGATATGGGTGAACTGCATCATCCTAAGTAAAGTATTTCAAGAATGAAGAAACGAAAACATGAGTACCGACTATTAAATTGAAACTAACCAGTGAGCATACATATGCACAAAGGGAAGTAAAATGCACTAGAAAATAAAACAAGAGGAAGAGTGAGTAAGGGACAGGCAAAAATGTACCTAATAGATAGAACGAACACTATGTTGATGATAGGCACACTTATGTATGGGACGTAATAATTTCAGACTGTTCTATGTACCCTAAAACATTTGTTCCCCATAATATTTTGAAATTTTAAAAAAATCAGATGCAAAATTAAACATTTTCAATACATTACATTTCTCAATAATATTCACTATACCAAACCCTAGAAAAATAGTATCAAGAATATCCAATCATATTAAAATTGTAAACTAAGCACCTAGATTCTGAAAACAGTAAGTGTTTTATTATACATAGGCTGACATTTTTAACCCATATAAGAAATTCAATATATAGGATATTAAAGTGACTAAACCAGCCTGTCCTTATTTATCCCTTCCCCACCTTAGCAAATGGGGAAGGTAGATTTCTCTCCTGTAATTTTTTCATTATGTAACATTAAAATCCACTACAGAGTCATAGAGGAAGGTTTTATTTGTTTGTTTATTTAGTTACTGTTTCAGGTTAATCAAGGGTACAAAGAATTAGGTTACAATGTTTGCATTTGTTAGGAAAATTCTCTTGTAAATGTGTCCTCCCTCCAAGACATGTGGCAAATACCCTAACATTTTGACCATTAAGTGGCAGCATGCCCATCCCACCCTTCTCCCTTCTCAGACATTCCTCACCACCCACCTTGAAATGATTTGAGCTTTCTCTTATGTGGGTGTATATTAGATAATCTACTGGCTTCATATTAGAATTCAGTACACTGGATTCTTGCTTCTCCATTCTTGTTATACTTTATTAAGAAGAATATGTTCCAACTCCAACCAGGTTAATACAAAGATGTAAAGTCTCCATCATTTTTAATGGCTTAATAGTATTCCACAGCATGTATATATACCACAACTTGTTAATCCATTCCTAGGTTGGTGGTCATTTAGGTTGTTTCCAACTTTTGGTGATTGTGAATTGAGCTGCAATAAACAGTCTAGTGCAAATGCCCTTATGATAAAATCATTTTTTTCTTCTAGGTAGATGCCTAGTAATGGGATTGCAGGATCAAACTGGAGATCTCATTTGAATTCCTTGAGGATTCTTCATACCTCCTTTCAAAAAGATTGTATTAGTTTGCAGTCCCATCAGAGTTGTTAAAGTGTTCCTTCCCTTATGTCCACATTTATACCAGCATATGCAGCTCTGAGACTTTATGATGTGGGCTATTCTAAATGGGGTTAGGTAGTATCTCAAGGTAATGTTCATTTGCTTTTTTCTGATGATCGGGGATGATGAGCATTTTTAAAATTTTTCTTAGCTATTGTCTGTCTTCATCAGAAAATGTTCTGTTCATATCTCTTGCCCACAGGTAGATGGGATTGTTTGTTCCTTCATTTGTTAATTAATTTGAGGTCTTTGTAGATTCTAGTTATCAAACTTTTGTCAGATTCATACCCTGCAAATATCTTTTCCCATTCTGAAGGTTATCTTTATGGGGGATGGGGGGAGGGTGTCACCAACACCTGTATTCTGTTTCATTCTTTTTTATTTTTATTAATTCATAGTTATGTACATTAATGTAATCATGGGGTACAATGTGTTGGTTTTGTATACAATTTGAAATATTTTTATGAAACTGGTTAACATAGCTATCAAGAAATTTTCTTAGTTAATGTGTTTAAACATTTATATTCTACACCTGGCAAATTTCACATGTTCCCTTGTAAGATGCACCGTATGTGTGATCCCACCAATCACCCTGCCTCCACTCATCCTCCCCCTCCCCTCCCCTCCCTCTCCCCTTTCCCCTTCTTCCTGGGCTATAATTGGGTTATAGCTTTCATAAGAAAGCTATAAATTGGTTTCACAGAATGGCTGAGTATATTAGATACTTTTTCTTCCATTCTTGAAATACTTTGCTAAGAAGAATATATTCCAGCTCTATCCATGTAAACAAAAAAAGAGGTAAAGTCTCCATCTTTCTTTAGGTCTACGTGGGGTACATATACCACAGTTTATTAATACATTCATGGGTTGATGGGCACGTAGGTTTCTTCCATGACCTAGCAATTATGAATTGGGCTGCAATAAACATTCTGGTACAAATATCTTTGTTATAGTGTGCTTTTTGGTCTTCTGGATATATACCTAGTAGAGGAATTGTAGTATTGAATGGCAGGTCTATTTTTAGATCTCTAAGTGTTCTCCAAACATCTTTCCAAAAAGAATGTATTAGTTTGCATTCCCACCAGCAGTATAGAAGTGTTCCCTTTTCTCCACATCCATGCCAACATCTCTGGTTTGGGGATTTTGTGAGAAGTGCTTAACTAAGTTAGGTTTATAAAGGGGGTTTAATGGAATAAAGGAATACAGAACTGAGTTGTACTTAATTATAAAGGAATACCAAAAAATCTAAGGCATTGAATGGAGAGAATAAATATCTCCAGGAATATTTATTGGATAATACATTGTCTGTCAATTGTCATTCTCTATTCTGCTTTTTTTTTACTTTTATTTTCCTCCTTTATATCTATAGTTATATAAATAAATTAGGCCTTTTATTTTTAAGTTATAAAAAGTATCACAGATCATTCACAAAAAGAAAAGAAACCACTAAAGAATGTAATTATATACTTTGCATTCAAACCCCACAATGGTCTTTGGAAAGGAGAATCATTTTGTGGTAGATCTTACAGACAGCCATGTTTTAAGAATGAAATGTAATAATTTGTGAATATTTTTCAAAATTCTTGAAAATGTGTATATTACAAAGATAATTAAATATTCAGTGCTCAATAGAATAGACAAGAAAAATAATATTAATTTAAAATTAAATGTGTATTTTAGCACCTTAGTTTCAGTTCATCAATATGCTACCAATAATATTTTAAGGATGCTATCCTGTAGAATAATAATTAGGTAGTAAGGAAGGGACAGTGTTCTATGCAATCATGTCGATATTTGTTATTTTTATAAGATGTTAACATCTCCAGGGATCCCATTGTCTAAAATAATTATTCACTTTATTGTATGTTACTAAAATTTATACTATTTTATGGGTCATTATGAAAGTTTTGATATACACAAAAATCAAGAAACATAAAATCATCATGGATGGAAACAAATGAAGTCCTCTCAGCAACATTGATAAGCTGAACAAAAGTAAAAGTGTTGTCCAAGAGGCCAAAAAACTGCAACCCAATTACATTGCTGGTGAAATTTAAAATGGCAGTGTCACTTTGGGAAGCAATATGGAAATTTCTTAAATGATTAAATATAGAGTTACCATATGACTTATAAATTTCACTCTTATTCCTAAATACACTCCAAATGGAAAAAATCTCTACACAGAATCAAAATTACGTAGAATATAAAAAAGACAGATATAACACAAATGTGCATCATCTTATGAATGGATAAAATAAGGACTATCTCCATGAAATAAAATAGTTTTTAATCCTAACAAGAAATGAAGTCCTATTAGAGACTACAACATAGATGGACTTTGAAAACATCATGCTAAGTGGATGAAGTCAGTCACAAAAGACCACATATTACGTGAATCCATTTGTTTGGTTGTCCAAAAAAGGTAAATCCATACAGAGAGTAAATGTGTTTGGTTACTTAGTTCTGGTTGAGAAATTGGGGAGGTATGTGGGTAATAGTTAAAAGGTAGAAGAGTTTATTTTTAAGGTGATGAAAATACAATAAACTCAGCATTGGGTGAACATATATGTATATATACTAAAAAATATTTAAATTTACACTCTACACAGTTAAACTTTATGGTATTCAGATTAAATTTAATTTAGAGAATTAGGACAAGGAATGGGAAGGATTAGCCGCCCATGAAAACTTCATAAAAATATCTTTTAAATTGTTATTATTATGGCCAGTCACAATGGCTAATGCCTGTAATTCCAGAACTTTGGGAGGCTTGCACAGGAAGATCTCTTCAGGCCAGGAGTTAGAGACAAGGCTGGATAACATAGTGAGACCCCTTTTCTATGGAAATTTTTTTTTCAAAGAATTATCAGGGTATGGTGTTGCAAACCTCAGTCCTCAGATTTGGGGAAGTGTCTCCAAGATTAGACTCTGGTGGGATGAGAATGCAAGCTATTACATTCCTTTTGGAAGGAAGTTGGGAGAACACTCAGGGATCTAAATGTAGACCTCCCATTTGATACTGCAATTCCTCTACTAGGTGTATATCCAAAAGACCAAAAATCATTTGGCAACAAAGATATTTGCAATAGATTGTTCATTGCAGCTCAATTCATAATTGTCAAGTCATGGAAGAAGCCCAAGTGCCCATCGACCCATGAATGGATTAATAAATTATGGTATATGTATACCATGGAATAGTATGTAGCATAAAAAATGGAGACTTTCCCTCTTTTATGTTTACATGGATGGAGCTGGAACATATTCTTTTTTTTTTTTTACAGTTTTTGGCCAGGACCAGGTTTGAATCCATCATCTCCCTCCAGCACATGGGGCCGACGTCCTACTCCTCTGAGCCACAGGCACTGCCCTGGAACATATTCTTCTTAATAAAGTATCTTCGGAATGGAAAAAAAATATATCCAATGTACTCAGTACTGCTGTGAAACCAATTTACAATCACTCACACATGTATGTGAAAAATGAAACACAACTATAACCTAAGGATAAAGAAGGGAAGGGGAGGGAGAGGAGAAGGGAGGGGGGATGGGACAATAGAGGGAGGATCGGTAGGGGGATCACACCTATGGAACATATTGCAAGTACAAGTTAGATCTATCAGGTGTAGAGCATAAATGTCTTAATCCTATAATTGGGTAAAAGTGGTGAAGCCTATGTTGCTTAGTAGGATGTAAGCATTCCAATTTGTACAAATAATCAACACATTGAATCCTATAATGGCATAAATGTATTTATGATCTATGTATGAATGACATAATAAAAAAAATTTTAAAAAGAATAAAAAAAATCTTACTGTTATGGAAAAGGTAGAAAGAATGCTGAAAAACAACCCATATTTTCCACAAACACAGAATAAGCACAATAATTGCAATTTTGATGGTTTAAAGTAATTTGATGTCCATGATTTTCTTATAATTCTCAGTTTTCCTCATTTGTTAAACAAAAGATTTCTTGTCAGGTGACTTCTGTAATTTCTTTCCATTTCAGGGAACTGTAATTCTATCTACTCTTCCCTTACAATGAGGAATTTTATAACTTCTAAAAAAAAATGATTCACCATATTTGATTTTTTACAAGCATACACAATATTCTCAAGACACATAATATCCCAAAGTAAAAGTTGTCAGAATCAAAATTGATTCAATTGTGTTGTGTTAACAACAACAACAACAACAATAACAAAATCAAGATTAAAAACTACCCCCCGAAAAATAGAAATGGGGAAAGTCAGAGAAGTGAAGGTTCTTATGCACAAATGCATTATTACTATCAAAGACTGCAAAATTATTACCTCACACAAAACTCATTGTTCTCTTACCCAAAAAATACTTCTGTGAGGACATCTTCCTAGCAAATGCCTGTCCAAGCTTGGCCTGGCACCACTCTTGCAGATAAAGACAATTGTTCTCTTACCCAAAAAATACTTCTGTGAGGACATCTTCCTAGCAAATATCTGTCCAAGCGTGGCCTGACACCACTCTTGCAGACAAATTATCTTAAAACAATTATGAAATCCTCCTCATATTTTCTTCAAAAGATTGGTCTTGAAAAGCTACAGTCACCAGTCCCAGCTATTTGGCAAAGGGCTCGTTAATCAACTCCATGAGCCCCCAATCCAATTTCACCTTACCTGCTCATCTAGCCAAACAGTGAAAAATATTTATGGGGTAGAATCAGTGGAAAAACTCTGGCAACATTTATAATCAGAGTACTTAAACTACTCTAAGGAATGAGAATGCAGACACACCAGAAAATCCCATTCATAAACAAATGGCTGAGATATTGGAAATTGAGTTTAGAGTTTGGATAGCAAATAATATTAACAGAATGGAAGTAAGTTGGTATTAGAAATTCCAGGAATAATTCAAAATTTGTCTCAAGAAGTAAATGAATTCAAGGACAAAATCATCAAAGACTCTGACACATTGAGAAAAGACTTTGCAGCCCTCTAAGATATGAGAAATATAGTAGAATCTCTCAGTAACAGAATGAAGCAGGCAAAAGAAAGAATTTCTGACATTGAAAAAAAAGCTTTTGAATATTCCCAAATGCTCAAAGAGGAAGAGAAGTGGAGAGCAAAAAGGGATCATTCTCTTAGAGAGCTGTGGGACAACTCCAAAAAAGCAAACATTTACTGTAGAGGAATTACTAGACCTGACAAGATTGTTCTGAAAGGCTTAGATGCTCTACTCCAGGAGATAATTGAGGAGAGCTGTACAAGCATGGCAAGAGATACTGAAATCCAGATAGCAGACAGTTTCAGAACCCCAGCATGACTCAATCCAAATAAATCATCTCCTAGACACATTCTAATTAACTTTGCCAAAGTTAATGTCAAGGAGAAAATTCTGCAAGCAGCCAGACATAAGAAAACCATAACCTACAAGGGGAAGAATATTAGAATCAATGCAGATCTCTCTGCTGAAACTTTTCAAGCCAGAAGAGGATGGTCATCAACCTGACCGTCAATCTCCTATAACAAAACAAGTAACAGCCCAGGATACTGTATCCAGCTAAACTGAATTTCTTTTATGATAGAGAAACTGAATACATTAATGACATTCACATGTTGAATAAATTTGCCATAACTAAGCCAGCTCTCCAGGATATTATCAAACCCATTATCCAAAATGACAAGCACAATGCTCTACCACCAAAGTAGACTCACTCAGAAACTTTTGATCAAATCCCAAATTCCAGAGTGGCAAAAGAACTAAAAATGTACACTGGACATTCAAAAAAACTCAACACTCAAAATACTACCAGGCTTATAAATGCTCTCAATTAATGTGAATGGTTTAAATTATCCTCTAAAGAGGCAGAGATTGGATAACTGGATGCAAAAACTAAGGCCAGATATCTGCTACATACAAGAATCTCATCTTACCTTAAAGGATGAATATCGAGTCAGGGTGAACATGTAATATATATTCTCGAAACATATAATTTGGGAAAATGGAAATCAGAAAATAGCTGATGTTGGAATTATATTCACAGATACAATAGGCTTTAAAGCAATGAAAGTAAGGAAAGATAAGGATGGACACTTCATATTTGTTAAGGGAATCACTCAACATGATGACATTTCAATTATTAACATTTATACACCCAACCAGAATGCTCTTCAATTTATAAAGAGAGACCCTAACAGACATGAGCAACTTGAGATCTTCCAGCAGCATGATACAGATTTTAACACTGCTTTTTCAGAGTTGGAGAGATCCTGAATAAGAAGTTAAGTAAAAAAAATGGATTTAACAGACATCTACAGAACATTTCATCCTAAAAAAACTGAATGCACATTCTTCTCATCAGCCAATGGAACATCCTCCAAAATTGATCACATCTTAGGTCACAAATCTAACCTCAGCAAATTTAAAAGAATAGAAATTATTCCTGGTATGTTCTCAGACCATTATGGAATAAAAGTTGAACTCAGTAACAATAGGAACCTCCATACTCATACAAAAACATGGAAACTAAACAACCTTATGCTGAAAAATAGCTGGGTCATAGATGAGATTGAGAAGGAAATTATCAAATTTATGGAACAAAATGATAATGAAGACACAAACTACTAGAACCTCTGGGATACCGCAAAGGCAGTCCTAAGAGGGAAATTTATGGCATTGCAAACCCTCCTCAATAGAAGAGAGGAAGTCAATGGGACATCTCAAGCAACTGGAAAAAGAAGAACATTCTAACCCAAAATGCAGAAAAAGAAAAGGAAGAATCAAAATTAGAGCAGAATTAAATGAAATTGAAAACAAAAGAATTATACAACAGATCAATGAACCAAAAAGTTGGTTTTTTGAAAAGTTGAATAAAATAGATAAACCTTTGGCTAACCTAACCAGAATTAAAAGAGTAAAATCTATCATTGTATCAATCAGAAATGACAGAGGTGAGATAACAACAGACAACTCAGAAATTAAAGAAATCCTTAGTGAATATTACAAAAAACTCTATTTTCAGAAATATGAAAATATAAAGGAAATAGAATACTTAGAAGTACACAACCTTCCTAGACTTAGCCATAAAGAAGTGGAAATGTAGAACAGGCCTATATTAAGTTCTGAAATAAGACTATACAACATAAAACTATACAACATCTCCCCAAAGAGAAAAGTCCAGGACCAGATGGCTTCACATCAGAATTCTACCTATCCTTTAAAGAGGAACCAGGACCCATGTTAGTTAATGTTTCCAAAGCATAGAAAAAGAAGGAATACTTCCCAACACAGTCTATGAACCCAACATCACCCTGATCCCCAAATCAGGAAAAGGCCTAACACGAAAATAAAATTATAGACCAATATCACTAATGAATACTGATGCAAAAATAATCAAGAAGATACTAGCAAACATAATCCAGCAATACATCAAACAATTTATACATAATGACCAGGGGTTTTATCCCAGGGTCTCAAGGCTGGTTCAATACACATAAATCTATAATTATAATACATCACATAAACAAAATATAAAACAAAGACCATATGATTTTGTCAATTGATGCAAAAAGAGCTTTTGATAATATCCAGAATCCTTTCATGATAAGAACTCTTATGAAAACAGGTATAGGAGGGATATTTCTGAAACTAATAGAGGTCATCTACAGCAAACCCACAGCCTAAATAATATTTATGGAGTAAAGTTGAAAACATTTCCACTCAGATTAGGAACCAGGCAAGATTGCCCACTGTCACCACTGCCTCTTAACATTGTAGTCAAAATCTTAGCCATTACAATCAGGCAACAGAAGGTGATCAATGATATCTATATAGGGTCAGAAGAGACCAAACTCTCATTCTTCAAGGATGATAATATTGTATACCTAGAAAAGGCCAGGGGCTCAACTACAAAATTCTTAGAACTGATCAAGGAATACAGCAGTGTCTCAATCTACAAAATGAATACTTAAAAATCAGTAACCTTTATATATACCAACAATAGTCAAGCTGAAAAAAAAAAACAGTCAAAGATGCTATTCCTTTTACAGTAGTCCCAAAGTATATGAAATAACTGGGAGTGTGCCTAACAAAGGACGTGAAATATCTCTATAAACAGAACTTTGAAACTCTGAGAAAAGAAATAGCTGAAGATGTTAACAAATGGAAAAACATACCATGCTCAAGGGTAGGAAGAATCAATGTTGTTGATATGTCCATACTACTCAAAGCAATGTATAGATTTAATGCAATCCCTATTAAGCACCTCTGTCATACTTTAAAGACTTGGAAAAGTTAGTACTTCATTTTATATGGAAAGAGAAAAAACCTTGAATATCCAAGATTTTATTCAGAAATAAAATGAATCATGAGGAATCCTACTACCCAACTATAGACTATAATATAAATCTATAGTGATCAAAACAGCATGGTATTTACTGGCACAAAAATAGAGAGGTAGATGTATAGAACAGAATTGAGAACCAAGGGATGATCCCAGACACTTATGGTCATTTGATCTTTTATAAACCTATCAAAAATATAAATTGGGGGAAAGATTCGCTATTTAACAAACAGTGCTAGGTGAGTTGCCTGGTGACAGGTAGAAGACTGAAACTGGACCCACACCTTTCACCTATTATGAAAATTGTCTTTCACTGAATAAAAGACTTAAACTTAAGACATGAAACTATAAATATTCTTGGAGATAGTGCAGGGAAAACACTTGAAGAAATTGGCCTGGGAGAATACATTATGAGGAGGATCCTGCAGGCATTTGAAGCAATACAAAAATATATTACTGGGATATGATCAAACTAAAAACTTCTGCACTGCCAAGAACACAGTAAGTAAAGCAGGCAGATAGCACTCAGAATGGGATAGGATATTTTCAGGTTATGTTTCTGACAAAGATCTGATAACCAGAATCCACAGAGAACTCAAACTCCTTAATAAGAAAAGAATAAGTGATACCATTTCATTGTGGGCAAGAGAGTTGAACACAAGCTTCTTTGAAGAAGACAGGTGCATGTTCTACAGACACATGAAAAAATGTTCATCATCTTTCATCATCAGAGAAATGCAAATTAAAACTACTTTGAGTTATCATGTAACTCCCGTAAGAGTAGCCACACAAAATCCCAAAACTGCAGATATTGGCATGGATGTAGAGAAGAAGGAACAATTCTGCACTGCTGTGGGAATGCAAGTTAATATGTTCCTTTTGGAAAAAAGTTCGGAGAATACTCAGGGATCGAAAAGTAGACCTACTGTTTGATCCTGCAATTCCTCTACTAGGTGTATATCCAAAAGAGCAAAAATCACTTTGCAACAAAGATATTTGGACAAGATTGTTCACTGAAACTCAATTAATAATTGCCAAGTCATGGAAGAAAACCAAGTGCCCATCGACCCCTGAATGGATTAATAAATTGTGGTCTATGTATACCATGGAATACTATGCAGCCTTAAAAATGATGAAGACTTTGCTTCTTTTATGTTTACATGGATGGAACTAGAACATATTCTTCTTAGGAACATATCGCAAGAATGGAAGAAAAAAGTATCCAATATACTCAGTACTTTTATGAAACCAATTTATAATTACTCACACTTTCTTATGAAAAATAGATCACATCAGCTAAGGCGCCAGCCACGTACACCTAAGGTGGCAGGTTCGAATCCCCAGCCCGGGCCCGCCAAACAACAATGATGGCTGCAACCAAAAAATGGCCAGGCGTTGTGGTGGGCGCCTGTGGTCCCAGCTACTTGGGAGGCGAAGGCAGGAGACT
>CAUYQV010147064.1:0-12222 GCA_963574575.1 Galagoides demidoff
TCCCAGCTACTTGGGAGGTGGAGGCAGGAGACTCGCTTGAGCCCAGGAGTTGGAGGTTGCTATGAGCTGTGATGCCATGGCACTCTACCCAGGGGGATAGCTTGAGGCTCCGTCTCAAAAAAAAAAAAAAAAAAAAAAGAGGAGAGAGGAGGAAAGGAAGGCAGGGGGAGATAATCTGGGTAGAAGTAGCAAAATATTAGCTTAGTGAGGACAGAGGCTGTTTCCCCCTCATGCCTTTACTCCAAGGTACTCAATAAATAGGTAACTGAATTTAAAGTAAGTATCAGATTCAATGGGATATTAAGCTTGTTGACGGACTGAAGAGTGGTCCTCTGTGGTGGGAGAGATTCTCCAACTTTCACAAGTCCCAGGATCACCTAAACGGCTTGTAAAAACACTGATGACCAAGTTGTTTCCTTGGGAGGAGGTGGAGAAGTGGCCCCTAATAAAGACAGTAGGGGAGTTAGGATCCTTGAGGGGGAATGAGAGGGGCCTCACAGGGGGAGTGAGTGAGAGGAGGTAATAGCAATAATAATTACTACACAGGAGGGCAGGATGATGTATGATATCGATTTGTGCTTTGCTCCCCCAGCCCTTTTGTTAGAAGTGAGAAGCCAGGCCTTGGCCCCCTGACTTCAGGGAGGGCAACACCCCAGGTGCAGAAAGCAGAAATCCCTGCTCTTACTCCTACCCCAATTAATCATCATGTGGAGGAGAAGGGAGAAAGGCTCCCTTAGAGTGGTCACCCAGCCCTGGAAATCCCCCAGGAAGGTGATAGATCCCAACACAGCCTCCCCACCAGAGGGACTGGCCCCAGGTACCAGAGTCCTAGTGCAGACAGACACTCCAAGGTCAAGCAAGTCAGGGGAGCTAATGCTCAATCAACCCCAGGTGACTTTAGATAAAGATGTAGGGTGACCATAAGGGACCAAGAACAGCCCCTCCTCCTTTTCAGGTCCCACACAAGCCTGGCCACAGAAAAGGGGAGGCAAGAGACCTTCACTACATTTCAGTAGTGGTTAGGACTAAACTCCCTGGCAGCCTAGAATTATGGGGCTCAGCAATGATTTCTTGCTAATAAATGCCATATCTGTTGGGTTCCAACGCATACATATGGGTGCCAGTGGGCTAAACATTCCTAGAGTTCCTTGTAAGGCATGAGGCTGAGCATGGCACCATCTTCATCTCAACCCTGGGACTAACCCTTACTCACTGAACAAGGGACTCTGACAAGCTGGGATCCCCTGGCCAGTGGGCAGCAGAGTTGCAGCCTGAGCTGGCTCTAACCCAGAGCCTTGCTGTTTGTCTGCTCTGAATCTGGGGCCCCAGGTCAGGCCTGGAGGACTCAGACCCCATGAAGGGGTTCTGCCCACCTGGAACTCCTCTCTTGCTAGGGCAGTTGCCTGATGAACCCTGCCACTTGCAGGCTTGAACCTGGGGGCCTCCCAGACCTGAGCTTCTTGGCAATGGGGCCATCTAGTCCCAGGCCAAATTTAGACATCCCTGTGAATTGCAAGGAGGAAGCAAGGAGTGGAGTGCCTGCTTTGGCAGGCTGGGCATAAAGAGCACTAAGACCCAGAGCAGGCCTGTGTGAGCAAGACACTTGTGTTTGGTGAGGCAAGTTAGGTGATTGACAGAGCTCTGTAACTTGTTGCCAATATACCCCTGCCAGCATAATTCTATCAAAGGAGAGCAAAGGACAGTTGGCTGTAGGTTTCAGACCCAGGCGCTAAGTCCTTCTGGTAAGTAACTGAGTAACTGGCTGGGCTGTTGGCTCTCTGTTGCTGGGGACAAGAGTCCCCAGGGGCAGCTTGCAGAAGGCAGTCCTGGCTAACTCCAGTGAAGCAAAGATTGAGCTGAATGTTTGGAGGTCACCCAGAATCAACAGAAAACTGGGGGCTGTGCATGGAAGGGGCAGGCAGCAGGGCCAGTGTTCCCCAACGGGAAGGTGGGACCCCACCTGGCTCTGCAGGCCCCGCATGGCTCACTCACTTGCTTGAGGCCCTAAGCCTCAACATCCATGTTTAGACCAGGTGTCGCCCCTGGCATGATGAGGAGAGGCCTGTCCACTCCTGCATCTGGATGACCATCCCAAGGTTTCATGGGGCAGGGGGTGGGCGAGAAGACCCTAAAGGAACTTGGATGTCTTTGAGAGAGAAGATGACAGACAGCCTGTTTCTGGCAGACATCCACTGCTCCAGACACTGTCCACAGCTATATTTCTGTGTTGCTGTCACATCACAGGCCTTTGGCCCTTTCTGCAGAGCCACACTAGGGCCAGGACAGGGTGCCTCTCAACAAATGTGCTCTGAGCCCCTGGCCACCAGGCTCAGGCACATTCCCACTGAGGGGAAGGACCCAGTGTGCAGGGCCCTGGATAAGCCTGAGGGAGGTATAAATGCCCCCACCCCCACCCCAGGGTCTGGGAAATAGGAGGCGGCGAAGGAGAGTGCTCTATTTTCTTGGGCAGAGAAGGAAACAGAAGTGTAATGGCTGCTCTGAAGTCTGAATCTGGTTCCCATAGTGGGGCTCCTGCTTTCGGCTAGGTGGCTCATATTTCTGAAGCATAGGTACTGGAGGCTCCAGTGGAAACTGCCCCATTCTGAGGGCTGGCAGACTGTCTGCTCCCTCCCTCCCAGCAGACTTCTTGGGGCCTCCCACCCACTCCCCACTAAACACCTGCACACTGCAGGCAGTAGGGCCGGATGGGGATGGTATTGAGGTCTTGGGTTCTTAGTTCCAATCCAGTGTCAGGAGCCAAGGTGCTAGCAAAGGGTGCACTGTGCCACGTGGAAATCACCCTGCGGTCAATGGTGTCCAGGAAAGCTGATATCTGCATGTGGAAAGGAAGCTTCCGGGGGAGAGATTCCACAGATAGGGAGGCTGAGCCCAGGAGTCATCTCCCTGTCTGTGCCCATTCTCTGTACATGCTCAGCAGGGCATGGAGATCCCTACCGTGTCTAGACCTATCATGATCTTCCAGACCACTGGTCTCTCAGAGCCAGAGTCAGGAAGAGTTAGGTGGAAGCCTTGCCACCCATGACCTACATGGTTTTGGACAAGTCCCATAAGGCCCCTGTGCCCTTGTGCTGTCATTTGTCACCTGGGGTAGGTTGTGGTGAGGATTTGGTGAGAGCCCACTGTCGGCCTCATGGTAGGTTCCTGCTATTTATATGTCCCTCCCCCCTGCACTCTCTAACT
This sequence comes from Galagoides demidoff, assembly GCA_963574575.1. Classification (NCBI taxonomy): domain Eukaryota; kingdom Metazoa; phylum Chordata; class Mammalia; order Primates; family Galagidae; genus Galagoides; species Galagoides demidoff. The sequence continues at coordinate 3,202 of CAUYQV010147064.1, forward strand.
GCTGATCCTTATGACTATAATTCAGCTAATGCTTATCAATTACCTGAAAGTTAACAATCCCTATTACTGTGTAGACTGCCCTGATTGAGAGCCCAGGGCAGGTATTGGGCATGGCTAGCCTGAGTGGTTAGGGAAGTTTCCACTGGAGCTGAGCCTTGACAGAGAAGCAAATATTACCTAGATGGGCCAAGAGGAGGCGGCCCTCCCAGAAAAAGGCTGGAGTATCCAAGGCCCAGGGGCCAGCAGAGGTCTGGGTCATGGGAGTCCCAGGAGTAGACAATGAGGTGGGACGGGGCTTAGGACCCAGCTCAAGAAGGGGCTTGGGTGCTCAGCAGAGAGGTTTGGACTTTAGTCCCTGAAAGTCTTCAGCTGGTGAGAAGGATGGTTAAAATCAAACTGTATATCACAAAGATCACTTGGGGTAGGGTGGCCAAGGGGATGAGGAAGACATGTGAGGAGGGTAGTCTGACACTCTTCTCCACCACCATCTGTGCTGTGCTCTCAATCCTCACCCCTGCCAGTGTAGACAGAGAAGACCACTCTGCCACAGGAGGAACAGGGCCCCTGTGGGAGGCCGGGGGGAGGCAAGTCATGTGAAGCTGAGCCCTGATTCTTGTTGTGCATTTCCAAGCTCTGGGCAAGTTCCCCAGCTCAAGTCAGACAGCCCTGGTCTGAGAGAGAACTCACAACTTCTCTGTCCTGGGGACTATTTAACTGGGTTCCAGGTCAGACCCCAGCTCTCTGGGGCAACCAGATCAGGTTTCTTCCCTTCTCTGGATCTCGGTTTCCCCGTGTGTTCAATAAGAGGTCTGGCCTGGCGACCTCCAAGGTGTCTGCCTGCCTTGGTAGAATGGCACCAGTAGGCAGCTGTCACCAAGCTCACCCAGACGGAGCCAGTTCCAGCTGCACTGGGTCGCTGGAGCTACCCTCGGGCACTGAGCTTTCAGCTGCCTGTCCTCTTCCAGCCTACCCTGGAGCAGATAAGACGATTGCTACCTGCTATGGTGGAGGCCTGACTGTGAAAGGGAGCCAGCACACACAGATCTCTCCATAGAAGGAGAATGATACCCAGTGCCTGACTCTCCTGGAGCATCCCTGATCGCATTAGCGCAGCCTGAGTGGGAGGGATGCTGATAGCGGCCTATCTCAGCTCCAGTACCAGGCAGCCTGCCTCTCAGCCTGACCTCGTGGGGCCCCTGCTGAGTTTGCCTGCAGAGCACAGCCCCAGAAAATGTGTAATGAGAGAGGTGAAATTACATGAGGACTTCCCAAGCAATCCCCGCCCCTGAGCTGGGAGGGTCAGCAAATTCGATAGAGTGATGTTTACCCTTCCCTGGCCTGGCCTGTGTCTGGCCCTCCTGTCTTCATTTCTCTCAACTAAACATAGGGCTGGGTGTGGGCAACTCCCACTGGGGTCCCTGGAAAGAGACCTGTGGCCTGTGCACCTTCCTTTGACGACTCTCTTTAACAGAAATACCTGCATAAAGCAACCTGTTTGTAATTTTAGATTTGCTAATAAGTATTTTTAAAAAATTAAACTAATTGACATTAATTTTAATAATGTATTTAACCTTATAGATCCAAAATATTATCATTTAAATACGTAATCAAAATAAACGTCAATGAACTATTTTACATTCTTTATTTCCTTCCAAATCCATCTGAGTATATTACACTCAGAGCATATCTCCATGTGGACACTAAATTTCCATTGGAAGTGCTTGATGTGTATCCATTTTTACGTTGTTTTAAATGTTTCAATGTTTTAATTGACATACAGTTGCACGTGGTGTACAAGATAGTGATATTTAGATGCATGTAATAAACACTGATCAAATCAGGGTAATTAGCAGATCTATAATCTCAAACATTGATCACATTAATCATTTCTTTAGAATATTCTATACCCTCCTTCTCTCGCTATTTGAAACTCTACATCATTGCTAACTATAGTAATCCTTGATCTGTATTTATAAAATTTATGGTGGAAAAAGTAGATCCATATGCCAAAGTTATTTCAGACATATTTAAAGGCTTTTCAATAATGGAATTAAATATCCATGTTAAAATGTAAATTAATTAAAATTAAGTTAACAATTCAGTTGCTCAGTCACACCTGTCACACCACAGCAGCTGCATGCGTCAGGCGGCACCAGGTCAGGCAGGGAATGGAATAGTGCCCCAAATCACAGGATGGGGAGGAAGAAGGAACCAGACAGAAAGAACACTGGTGGGGGCTGCATCTGGAATCAGACAGACCCAGATTCCCATTGAGCTCTGCCACTCACTAATTAAGAGTACTTGGACCAATCACTTCAGTTTTCTTTGTCTCATTTTCATCATCTGATACCAGAAAAGCACCTACCTACTTGACAAGATAGCTGTGACTGTCATGGGAAGTATGACATGTAGAAGGACAGAGGACAGGGCAGTTTCTCCCCACACCCCATCCCTTTCCTTCCTCACCCTCTTCCCTACCCAGTTCTTTCTTTTTCTTTCAGTTCTTTTATCTGCCATATAGAAACAAGCTTCAAATGAGAGGTCACATTATTTTAGTTCAGTTTCCTAAAAAAAAAAAGGACTCATAACTCTCTACAGAAGTAGTTCTCAAGTCCACTGGCTCAGCAGAATACTGGAGGGACAGCTGGTCACCCCGATTCCAGAGGTGTGGGCTGGGGTCTGGGCATCTGATTTTTCTCACATGCTCTAGGGCAATGCTGATGCTGCTCATCCAGACCCACTCTCTGACAGTGGAGAGACGGCAGAAGAAAGGAAAAATCTTTGTAATTAATACATTTAATGGCACTATTTTCCTGCTTTTGGAGACTGTATGGCTGGTCCTGAGCACGGGGAAGGGGGAGGGGTGAGCAAAAGCAGCCACAAGAGCCCATGGCTGTGTTCAGGGTGGCTGATATGGAATGCAGAAGGTGACAATCTGGGTAGTGATGGATTCTGGGCACTTTGCTCAAGGGGCTGTCCTCAAGGTCGTGAGGAGTCTGGAGGCCGCCACACTGACCTGCAGCTCTGAGCTGCCCCACTGCAGAGGAAGAAGTGCTGAGTGGCCATGCACAGGGATGTGAGGGGTTGCAGTCAGAGCAGGTGTGGCCATACATTGCATGGGGGCCTGGAGGCAGACTCTGCCATGTGTTTTTTAGTGGATCATTAACTAGCACATTCCCTTGAGCACCCCTAGGGTGAAAGCAGGTCCTTATAGGCACCCAGGGGCCCTGGAGTTGCTGTATACACTCCTACCAGCTGCCAGGTCCCCCCCTGCCATCCACCAGACAGAGATGCCATGCCCATCCTGAGTGATGAAGTCCAGCCAAGCATCTCCACTTCCCACAGCCTGCTGCCCCCACCTGCAATGGACAGACGACCCCCAAGGTTATCAACCTCTATTCTGCAATGCACTAGGCACCTGGATTGGGGGTAGGGGGTGAGTGACAGAACCCATCCTCACCAAGGCATCCATGCTGTGTGCTGCACGGGGACTGCCCGCCTGGAGCAGGAACACCACACTCCACCCCCAAGATGGGTGCCTGCTTGCAACTCCAGCCCTCCTCATTTCTGTGCCCAGATTTCCACCAGGCAGGGGGAAAAGGTGGCAATAGTCACTGGGCAGAGATGAGAGCAGCAGCCTGGGAACCAGGAGGCAGGAGGTGGCAGACGAAACCATTCGAGGGAAGCCCTCAGCACCTGCTCCATGGGCCCATTGGACTTCACTTACAAAACACAAATTCAGAGATAAAAATTATTAAGAATTTGAAGACAGAAACCACAGAGCATTAAATTCCAAGTGCAGGGCCCTTTGAAGGGCAGAGTGGCATTGTGTACTTGTCCTGGTTGAAAGTCATGAACATCTCTGAGTGTGGGCTTCTGGATTTAATGCAGGACGTGGCTTCCTGTCCTCTACTGCTGGGCTCCAACCCATGGATGTAGCCTCTAACATTCCCGCCAATGCATTTCCCCAAATGATCAGGGTCCTCATGCCAGCAAAGGGAAGTGGTTTCTCAGAGGGCAGGGCATGCATGCCCCGCCCCACCTCACACTCCCAGCAAGCACTCTCCCCTCCAGCACCCTGGCCCTGCCCTGCAGCCTTCCCCCTTCTGTCCTGCCAATGGAAACATTCTAGCACATTCTGCTCAGATGGCTCCCCCCAATCCAGATGGACAGAAGTAGAGGCTTTAACTGAATATTCCCATGGAAAGTGATGAGGAATGTGACCCTTGGAAGTGGCCTGCACCTTCATCCTTGGAGATTGAGGCTCTGTTCTCCACAGGTGATGAAAATGCAGCCACTTCTCTGAAATAAGACCAATCAGAAAGTGCCTCTAGTGTCCCACAGAAAGGGTTGCTGGCCTGGGCCAGCCTGGCTTCCTGAGTATATAATATGGCCCTCTCTCCAGTGTACTGGCCTTTCTGCCCTCTGTGGTGTGATGCCCAGCCTGCATCCCTCACTCTACATAGCCTGTCCTGCACAGGGGACACTTCCAAGGCCTTCGGGGACTTTAGGACATACTCTGCCCTGCAGTAGGGTGGGTGCACAGATCTAGATTCCAGGCTCATTCTTAGGAGGGTCTCACTCTTAGCAGATGGCCAGCAGAAGATCAGGCTTGTGCTGCACCATGGCTCTGAAACAGGGTGCAGCAGAAATCACTCAGCTGGTGACAGCCGGCTGGCTGGACAGGAAGGGGTGATGTGCAGGAGAAGGTGTGCTTGGTGCCAGTGCAGAACAAAGATGTAGATAAAATTCTTTACGAGTGATCTCAGCTAGACTAAATCCCTAGATAAATTAGGATGTAGGGAGGAATGTGGCAGAGGATTAGTAGGTGGGGGTTGAATGACCTAGGTCACCTCTGGGAAACCAAGCCCAAGTATAGAGGCTTCTCTAACTAGGAGCTGTCAGCTCAGGAGCTCTCATAGACACAAGGCCTTCCTACTCTGAGTGTCATAAGAGTCAGTTGCATCAGCATCGCCTGTGAGCTTGTGGGGAATACAGACTCTAGGGCTCCACCCAGAACTACTGGAACAGAATTGGGTTACAGCAATGTGCCCTGGGCAATTTGCGTGCATATTACAGTCTGAAAAACAGCACTGCGGAGCACACCATAAGCAGGGTTACCCAAGTCCAGACCATGAGCTCCTGAAGGAGGGAATCGTTAGGTGAGCTCAGAGCCTGGTGCTTGGCCCTTAGAAGGTGCTTGATAAATTAAACCAATGAAGCAGCAGTAATTCAAAAGCAGAAAGAATGCCGAAAGTGATGGGAGAGAGGGGAAAGCAATGATGAGAATTAAGTCTGGTTCTCAGGCTGGAAACTGAGCTTCAGACCATGGCTGACTATCCAGGGTCTGATTCAGGCTCATGGACATTATTTTGTTTGGCTAATGAAATAATTTTAAAATATTTTACCCAGTAAAAAATATGGATTTCTCTAGGGCAAATATGGGCCTGCTTTCTCCATATAAATGGCAGAAACTTAAGTAACAGGGTCACCTTTAAACACAGCTCTCCAGTTGGGCAGACCCCTGACCACTCCCTAGAACCCACCTCCTTCCACATCCTACCCAATCCCTGTAGGGGGTGAATCTGTGTAGCCTAAGGTTGATCATAATATACTCAAAAGCAAAGATGGCTAGAAAATGATGGTGATTGTGTATTGGCTGAATTATTTGACACCCCTAATTATTTGTCATGTGGTGTCACGAGCTGCTTAGTCACACTGTCTGAGTTTCAATCCTGGCTCCACCTCTCCCCACGTCTGGGATGTCTTATAACCCCTTAAAATTCAGGCTCCTCTCCAGAAAATGTCTACAGCAAAGGTAGCTTCATTAAGCACATTGCCTGGTACATGGTTAACTATCTCTAGGTGGCTATAAATTAAATATTTTATTTAAATTAAATACATATATGTGATTAAATATAAATTTATTATAAATATTTAATTACTATTTTATTTAAATGAATTTATAGCCATCTAGTGATAGCTAATTAGTACGGCATTCATAATGACAGCTGCCAGAACAAAATAACACAAAGGAATACAGGTATTTCCTCTCTACAATTTTTTTTTTTTTTTGAGACAGAGTCTCGTTCTGTCACCCTTGGTAGAGTGCTGTGGCATCACAGCTCACAGCAACCTCCAAATCTTGGGCTTAAGCAATTCTCTTGCCATAGTCTGCCAAGTAAGTGGGACCACAGGCGCCTACCACAACACCCAGCTCTCTTTTGTTGCAGTTGTCATTGCTGTTTTAGTGGCCAAGGCCAGGTTTGAACCTGCCCGCCACCCTTGTATATGGGGCCGATGTCCTATCCACTGAGCCACACAATGAGTCACCTGTAGCAAATTCTGTGCTATTTTGTTTGAATGCCCTTGGTTTAGAAAGTCTGAACCAGAATGAGGATTTGTGTTATGACAGAGGCCCCAGGGATTATGGAGGAATAGCAAGAAGGTTTCCTTTACCAGGGCCAAACTTCTACTACAGTGCATCCCCAGGTGTAAATGCTTCATATTTTTAGAAAATATATCACAAAACACTGATACTTCAGCATTTTTAAAAGGTACCTTATTCTGGAATACCAGATTATCAAAAACTGGAGTGACAGTCACTGGAAGTTCTTCTATGGGTCAGTGGCCTTCATGGGTTCCAAGCACAGAGCCCTCCCCTGTGCTTTCTGTTGACCTGATGTCATCCAGAGGACAGAGTTTGGGAAAACAGAAACTGGAAAGAGAAGGAAGTGGTTGTTCTGAGGTGAATGGTGTTCCCCTAAACATTCATGTCTATCAGGAACCTCAGAATGTGACCTTATCTGGAAATAGAGTGTTTGCAGATACAATTTGTTAAAATGAGGTCATATTGGATTAGGGTAGGTGGGCCCTATATCCAGTGATTGATGTCCTTATAAGAGGACAGAGCAGTACGATTACTTAAGGCCAGGAGTTTAAGACCAGCCTGGGCAACATAGAAGGATCCTGTCTCTAAAAGCAACTTTTAAAAATTAGCCAGGTGTGGAATAATCCCAAGTACTTGGGAAGCTGAGGCAGGTGGCTCATTGAAGCCCATGAGTTTGACAAGCCTAGGTGACAGAGCAAGACCCCGTCTCTATAAAAAAGAAAGGAAGGAAGGAAGGGAGGGAAAAGAAGAAAGGAGAGGACACACAGATACACACAAAGAGATAAAGGTCATGTGAGAATGGAGGGATGCGTCTACAAGCCAAGGAATGCAGGAACACAAGCTGGAAGAAGTGAGGAAAGACCTCATGGGGAGCATAGCCCAACTGATGCTTTGATTCTGGACCTGTGGTGTCCAGAATTATAGCAGTATATGTGTCTGTTGTTCCATCTAGGCTATCTAGTTTGGGGAGTTTGCTATGGCAACCCTAGGAAACTTATATCATCATGGAATGGGAAATGGCATGACCCAGCCACTGGCCCTTGACAGCAGGACCCATTATCAATCACTGACCATGGAATCTAGTCCACATTCTCAGGGGCTAAAACCCCAAAGCCCAAACTCCTTCCCATTCTTTCTCTCCTCCCCTGGCAGGTCCCTTGTCTTGCCATACCCCCTCTCTACCCTGCACCTCCATGTGGGCAGCTCCCATCATGCTATGTCACATGGTAGCCCAGCCCTGGGACTTGTGGTGCTGCTCCCTGGAGGCCTGTGGTCAGGTAGGAAGAACAGCGCTACAGGAATCCAAGAGACCTTGCAGAGGACCTGCTGCTTCCTAACTGAGTGCACCACCCCCATCTCCTTGAATCTTATTGGATGGTGACAATAATGACCTCTGAAGGCCTTTGTCAGGGATCACAGGATATAGCAGGGACATAGAAGGTGCTCAGTAGTGTGAGAATCTCCCTTGCCCCCCCCCCCTAGTAGAAAAGATTGAGAATCCCAACATCCTGGAGAGCCAGGCCTCCCCTGATGGGCTCGGGGACAGAGCTGGAATGTGTGAGGAACAGGGCAAATAGGTAGGAGCCATCTGTCCTCATCACATGTACACAGACCGGGGATGAGAAGTGGCTTTGACCTGTGGTACCCATGTCCAGTGCAGAGTGGCACTCGACAAATAACTGTCAGGAGAAGCAAAGGACAATCCACCAGATGCATCAGAGCACTGTTAAGGCCAGCCCACCCAGCAAGGGCCTGCACTGAAGGAATGCAGAGGCCAGAGGGTTCTTTTCTTTTATTTCTCCTAAATTGAGAGAAGCTGATCTTCTTCGTCCTGCTAAGGGTCACTTAAGTGGCCCTCTTAAATATGCAAATACCCGACTAATAAACTGCCAGCCTCATGGGATTAGTGTGTAACAGGAGCTTTTGTGGCCCTTGGTAATGGGTTTTATTTTTTATTAAGTGGTTTGGCAAGGATTGTACCCTGTGGAAGAGGGTGATTGGTTGGGAGAGGACGAGAAATGTGTAGACTAATTTGTACAAAGAAGCCAAGTGGAAGGAATCAGATAGATACTATAACAGTGTTTCCACACTTTTTTTTGACAAGAAATTAACATTACATCGCACCCGGGGGGCCCAGGTGCATGCTGAACTAAGGGTTTCACAAAACGCATTATTGCTGCACAGAGAATCTTCTACCATGTTCTATTCTATATGATTCTATCTTGTGTTTTAAAATTCTGGTCAAGACCCTATGTTGTGCCCGAAAAATACTCCCAAATATCCCCACCAGACAAATCCAAGACAAACTCCGATGGAAAAGGCAAGAGGTGAGGTTTATTCAAACCCGGGTTTGGTCTCTCCTGGTGCACACACCAAGGTAGAGCCTCGAACCCAGGGTGGAGAAAGTTTTTATGGGGTACAGAAAGCAAGAGGGGCAAGGTCGGGTACGGGTACACTTTTAATTGGTGGTTAGTGATTTCACTAGGGGTACAGGTGAGGGGTGGGGATTTTCTTAACCGGGGGCTAAGGTCGAGGCACCTTGAAAATACCTGTATTTCAAGGTAATAGAAACTAATTATTTTACTGTGGTCAGATGACTCAGTTGCCCGAGGAGGCATAATCAATAGTTA
>CAUYQV010147071.1:0-51571 GCA_963574575.1 Galagoides demidoff
GTTTAAAAGTCTTCTTTATTTTACTTTATTCTTTTTGAGACAGAGCCTCAAGCTGTCACCTTGGGTAGAGTGCTGTGGTATCACAGCTCATAGCAACCTCCAACTCCTGGGCTCAAGCAATTCTCCTGCCTCTGCCTCCCAAGTAGCTAGGACTACAGGCACCTGCCACAACACCTGGCTATTTTTTGGTTGCAGCCATCATTGTTGTTTGGCGAGCCCAGGCTGGGGATTTGAACCCGCCACCTTAGGTGTACGTGGCTGGCGCCTTAGCCAATTGAGCCACAGGCGCTGAGCCGATTATTAGAAATTATTTGAATGATATAGACATTTAAAAATTATCCAATTCCATACACACAGCATAATCAATCTAAATAATACTTCTAGTACAATTATTTTTATTGGAAGGATAGTTGAGTGTTCAAAAATAAAACTTGTTTAGGTTATTTTTTATTGTCTACACATTATGTTTAAAAGTCTTCTTTATTTTACTTTATTCTTTTTGAGACAGAGCCTCAAGCTGTCACCTTGGGTAGAGTGCTGTGGTATCACAGCTCATAGCAACCTCCAACTCCTGGGCTCAAGCGAGTCTCCTGCCTCAGCCTCCCAAGTAGCTAGGACTACAGGCACCTGCCACAACACCTGGCTATTTTTTGGTTGCAGCCATCATTGTTGTTTGGTGGGCCTGGGCTGGATTCAAACCCGCCAACTCAGGTGTATGTGACTGGTGCCTTAGCCCCTTGAGCCACAGGTGCCAAGCCTAAGAGTATTCTTTAATTATATAATTATACTAACACAGGGCAGCCCCTGTGGCTCAAAGGAGTAGGGCGCCGGCCCCATATGCTGGAGGTGGCAGGTTCAAACTCAGCCCTGGCTAAAAACTGCAAAAAAAAAAAAAAAAATATATATATATATATACTAACACAAGGCAAAGCTTTTCTCCCAAGTTTATTTTGATGGATAGCTCATCCTCCTATGGACATTTCAGCAAAAGATTTCAAGAATTAAGCTTTAAAAACCCTTGGTTTCAGCTTTTTTAATTCTTAGGAAAGAACTTTAGAGCTTTTAAAGACTGAAATAAATTCATCTTTAGAAAGGTAATAATATTACAAGTAAACCTTGATCAATTGAGGAAGGAAAAATGAAAAAGTTTAGGCAGTTTAAATGTATGAGGTTGGACAATTAGGTTCACAAGCGCATCCTAGAAAAAATGCTGTAAGGGGGAACCAGACGCTGGCGTCAGTGCACACGGCTTCCCAGGGGGAGAGCTTCCAGGGTGACCAGAGTGATATTTAGCAATGAGGCGTGTAGCACTTTTTCTAGGATGAGTTCAAGAACTTAACTGTCCAATCTCAATGTTTTTAGATTATAAAGACCTCATGGAACTGACACCAATCTGTTGTTGCAGGGGAAGGCCACGTAGTGAGAATGTAGCCTGTGTCTGCTTTGTTGTGGTGAGTGGTTCCTGGGTGGGGGTCTTGTTTCTGCCTGCCCATTAGCTAAAATTCCTCCCTCCCTCTCTTCCTCCCCTTCCTCCCTCCCTCGTTTCTCCTTCCCTGCCTATCTTCCTTGCCTCCTCCAGTCCTCCCTTCCTTCTTTTTTGTCTTCTGCGACACTTTTTCCCACCCAGCCGACCCCCTCATCATGGCCTCACCAGGTTAACTGCTTGTCATCATTCAGATGACATTTGGAAGCCTGCGTCTCTGGGAGGAGTGCCCTGGTACCTCATGTTGGATTGCTGTGTCGCCTCCCTCCCCGCGAGCTCCCCACAAAAGGCCTGTTCCACTGTGCTATAACTGCCACTTTTCCTGCTCACCTTTGTGCCACTCAGGTCCAGTATGGTGTTTGCAACTAGTAAAAGCTGTATTATTTTTTTAAAAAAGAGCAAATAAATAAGCAACAAACCATAATTTTCTTAACTTAAAAACAGCACTATAAGACATTTTCTTCGTTTGTTTATTCATTAAATGTTTCCTGGGAGCATGATTGTCTCTAAATCTTTCCATCAGAAATGAAACTGTATCTATATTTACCTTTTCTTCCAGAGGAGAAAACAACTTAATCCATTTTTTTGGTTTGCTCAACCCACAACTATCAAATGCACAGACTAAATTATTCTTTTGTATTTTTTGTAAGAAGATACAATTCTTATTTCCTTTTATCTCTGACAGGATATTTTTGTTTGACTCCTGACTCTGGGTGGTGGTTGGTTTGTCTAAGGAGCTTATGGCCTGATCTAAGATGAGTGTACCCTGAGGTAAATGATTATAAACTAGCTGTCCAAAAACAAGTGACTCATATTCATTTGGGTGGCAACTCAGGCTCATGAGCGTGGGAGGTAGGCAGAAAGGAAAGCAATGCTGTAGGTATTTTCTCCTTGATGTGTTAGTATATTGAGAACTTTTATTGCCAAGATCAAGATGATAACTGCGTCTAAAGGGAAATGTGCAAAGTTGTGGAAACACTGTGCTAAGACCAATCACTGGTGTTTCTTTTGTTATCTTTTCAGACAGACTCTTACTCTGTCACCCTGGGTAGAGTGCTATGGAACCAGAGCTCACAGCATCCTGTAACTCTTGGGCTCAACCAGTCCTCCTGCCTCAGCCTCCCAAGTAGCTGGGACTACAGGTACTTACCATAACACCTGGTTAGTTTTTTCTATTTTTAGTAGAGATGGGGTTTTGAACTCCCAAACTCAGGTGACCCACCTGCCTTGGCCTCCCAGAGTGTTGGGATTATAGTTATGAGCTACCACACCCGGCCTGTGGTTTTTCTTTACTCAGTTTCCTGATAACTGCAGTGCTGTGGCCGGGAAAGGATGGCATTTTCACATTGTGGACAATAATTACATTTAACATCAGAATGGGAGTGTTAAAGACTTTCCTCTGTGGCTAATAAGTAAAACCAGAGTGTGACTCTGAGACCCTTGTTAGCCTCTCTATGTCTGTACAGTGTGTGGCTCAGTCAATGTAATTCAAGGCAATTGCACAAGTGTGGCCCCTCACCCAGAGAGAGAGGGATGCATGCTGCTCTCTGAAACCAATGACTTAGACCTTGTGTCCTAGATGGCAAGTGACTTTGGGGACACCCCTGAAGACAGCTAGAAAGGGCAGGGCTGGAAAATGTCTATAGGCCTCACATCTCCATGATCAAGCAAACAAGGATAAGACAAAAATTCATCCCTAAGAAGAATTTCATGCACTACAGGGCTCAGAGTGCTACATATTTGTCATCTAGATTTGGCCAAACTATTTAAATCAAAATGTCATCAAATTTCTCATCTGATATTTCCTTCTGAAGTGAATAGAGTACAGTTAAGTGATAAAATAGTTTATGCTTATTGGTAGAAAAAGGATAGCAGAATTAAAGTGATTATCTGAGGGAATTCAAATCTCAAAACTACTTTTTTTTTTAATGACAGGGTCTTACTCTGTCACCCTAACTAGTGCTGGGAGAATGGGGAACGAAGACTCCATTATTGGCAAGGGAAAGCACCTCAGAAAAAGAGAAAAACTAAAAACTAAGCTGAGTGAGTCAGAACAAGGAAAAGTCAGCTAGTTTATATTTAAGCTAGCCATTGCTAGCAAGCTTTCTGCCTTTTCTGAAATTCTAGCCTGTTGGGAATACAGCTTATAAATACCCTTCTGGGTCTGTGAGCACTCTGAGGAGTAATGGCCATAGAAAAGATTATGGCAAGTCCTAGTAAAAGATATATCTTCTAGGGCATTTCCTGTCCATTAAACAGGCAAAGCAGATACCTGTTGTGGAGATTTGTGTTTGCCTGGGGCAGAGATCAAGGGAGTAGCTCGAGCCCTGAGATATGGGCAGAAGAGCTTATATCCCTTATCACAGAGGAAGATCCTCTGTGGTGGTGATGGGAGGAAAATGCCTCTCTCCCACTGATCCCTCAGGGGAGATTAATGCAGGTGGCATTTTACTGCACAGGGAACTAATCGAGTTTAACATCTAGAAATCTTTGTGTGAGAGCTCAAGTAGGAGGCTCTCCCAGTACAAGGCTTAGATTTCAGATTTCTCAAGGCTACCCTTAAGGTTAATAATAGCAATAGGAGCTGATGTGCTCAGAGAAACTGATGGTGTCTTTGTTCCCTTCCTCATCTTACCTTCAATTGAAGTATTGAACAGACTTCAATAAAAATAGAATGGAGCAAACTGGTCCATTGCCGGAAGCCCACAAATGGGCACTGGACCACTGAGCTCCCATCTTTAATTCTACTTTATGTCTCATCTCTCTTTCTTTACAGTCATTTCTAACTCTATATTTCTTCAGTCAAGTTTCCACAGGTCTTAGCGGACCCTGCTCCTTGGGCAGGACCCTGACATTTGATGCCTGACATGGTGCTCAACATTTGGAGCCCAATGACAACTAGAGTGCTATGGTATCATCACAGCTCACAACAACCTCAAACTCCTGGGTCCAAGAGATCCTGTTGCCTCAGTTTCCCAAGTAGTTGAGACTACAGGCACCACCACCAGGCACAGTTAGTTTCTCTATTTTTAGTAGAGATGGGGGTCTAGCTCTTGCTCAGGCTGGTCTCCTGAACTCAGGTGAGCCACCAAGAGTGTTAGGATTCCAGGAGTGAGCCACTGCATCTGGCAAAACTACTTTTTACCAGAAACATTTGTAACATATTTTCCTTCTTTAAAAAATATCTGAAGAAACATTATTAGTTATCAGGTTCAGCTTCTGGATGTTGAGTCCTCATACAAAGGACTCCACATGGAAGGGGACAAATTGGGCATTTGATGTGTCATGAACTCTATTCTCTGCCTGGCTCACAAGCCTCCCATGCCTTCTTATTTGCTTCCCTCCACTTTTTTTTGCTTGTTTATTGCTTTCGTCATATGGCAGGACTGTTATCATGACCCTGTTTTCATCTCTTGTCAAAGTGCCTGGTGGATTATTCCTGTAAGCATTTTCTCTTGGTCATCTCTTTTCTAATATATTACACAAACATTTTTGCATGTTTTCATGAACTAGGGGTACAGTATGTGGGTACAGAAAAATAGGACAAAAGTGGGAAGGTGAAGACAAGGATATTGCATTCCACATATCATATATGAAATGCTATGAAGTAGAAGATGGGATTGACCCCAAGATTTTGAGTTTAATGGGTGCAAAACAGAATTTACAGTTATACTCTAAGAAGATGTCTGCTCTAAATGAATAGTGGACTATATAGTATACTGGCTAGTTTAGCACCCACTGGGACCCATAGTAGAAATCACCATCGCTGATTTAACATAAGTATTTTATTTTATTATTATCTTGAGGCAGAGTCTCACTCTTTTGCCCTGGGTAGAGTGCTGTGGTGTCATAGCTCACAACAACCTCAAACTCCTAGGTTTGAGCCATCCTCCCACCTCAGCCTCCCAAGTAGCTGGGATTACAGGTGCCTGCCACCACGCCTCACTAGTTTTTTCTAATTTTAGTAGAGACAAGGTCTCTCTCTCGAACTCCTGACCTCAAGGGATTCTCCTGCCTCAGCCTCCCAGAGTTCTAGGGTCAAAGGCATGAGCCACGATGCCTGGCCAAGAGCTGGCATTTTAATTCGGTGCATATGTTTGTGGTGATGGCCCTGTTGAGAATACCTGACTCCCTAGGTAGACAGTAGCTAGGAATTTGATTAAGCATGTCTCTAAGAGCTGAAGAAAGGGTATTTAATCCTCTAATTCAGTAGTTCTCAAGATGGGATTTTTCTGATATTCCTTAGATACATTCTTTTGGATCTGTGAGTTTTCTATAAGCATTTATTATAAAGGTATGTTTTGTTTAGATAATGAAAAAAGTTAAACATTTTTCAACATGAGTTTGATGATCACTTTATAAATGATCTCAATTTCTATACCTGCTTCTGGGTTAAACTTTAGAACCAAACTGATGCCTAGAAGGAGAGCATGTGGCTTTTATTGTGTTGGCAAGCACACCGGGGGCTTTTTAAGTAGAGCAAAATGACAGTAGCCGTTAGGCCCACCATTGTGTTCATGGGGAATGTTTGTTTTGGTTGAAGTGACAAAAGTAGCTTCTTTTTTGTGGATTAAAATTAGCAGATAGAAGTACATTAGTTCTTAATGAACTAACAAGAAAATAATTCATGCTTACACAATCATTACTGGACACCTACCTAGAGAAAAAAAATAATCTTATTACAAGGACATTTGCAATAGATTGTTTATTGCAACTCAATTTACAATTGCCAAGATGTGGAAACAACCCAAGTGCCCATTGACCCATGAATGTATTGATAAACTGTGGTGTATGTATACCACGGAATACTGTTCAGCCATAAAAACCATGAAGATTTCACATCTTTTGTGTTTACCTGGATGGAGTTGAAGCACATTTTTTTTAGTAGAGTATCACAAGAATGGAAAAGTAAGTATCCAATGTCCTCAAAACTAATATGAAGCCAGTAGATGAACTAATACACACCCACATAAGAGAAAACTTCAATTTAATTCAAGTTGGTGGGAGAGGGGTGGAGGGGAGAGGTATTGTTCCCACCTAATGGACACAATGTAAGGCTACATGGCACACCTTTTGGGTGTGAGACACAACTATAACAGGGACCTTACATAACAAATGCAAATGCTGTAACATTATCATTTATGCCCTCATGTTAATCTGAAATTTAAAAAAAAAGAAAGTAATTCAAGTTGACCTAACACATGGCATGTAAAAGATGCTGTCACACCAAATGATAAGCATGTCAGGGTTTCTGGTACACGACGTTTTCATAGCAGGCTGAGTAGTCCAAGTTAAAGGCAAAGTGTAAGCAATAGTTGGAAAACTCAACTCATGCTGGGATTACCTTTGGAGCAATAGGAATGAACAATACCTCGCATTTCTTCATTTCCTTCAGTGATTTGGTGGTAACATTTGTGTAGAAACTAGAAATTCCTTTCAACATCTGCAAGAATTAAAAACTAATTACTGATGTCATCTTCTTAATAGATTTCAACATTAATTGGAATCTATTAGGGGTTCACATTTGCAGATTTCAACAATTTTATACTGTTTTCATTATCCCTTTCAAAGGTAATTTTAGTTGGCAGGGCGCAGTGGCTGATGCCTATAATCTCACCACTCTGGGAGGCTGAGGCAGGTAGATTGCTTGAGCTCAGGGGTTGGAGACCAGACCGAGCAAGGGCAAGACCTGGTCTCTACTAAAAATAGAAAAACTAGCCAGGTGTGGTGGCGAGTGCCTATAGTCCCAGCTATTTGGGCTGAGGCAGGATAGCCTGAGCCCGGGAGTTTGAGGTTACTGTGAGCTATGACACCATGGCACTCTACCTAGGGTGACAGAGTGAGACTCTGTCTCAATTTAAAAAAAAAAAAAGTTAATCATGCAATCTTTTAGAAGTCTTCAGGATAGTATCTAAGTTGGAGAACCACTGCTTATGCCAAAGATAGGACTAAGGCAGCTATTTAAGGCGACCCTCTGTTCCTTACCTAATTTTGTAGTTTCAAGTAGCCGGACCTTTGGAAATATCTCCTCTGCGTGTCTTAATTTAGTTGCATAGAATCATTTGTGTGTGATAAATTTAATTTTTTTCTTAAAATAAAGACTTCCATAATAGTGAGAGAATGAGAGGGTGGCTCATATTTTCTGGAGGAGGGATTTAGGGGATTAAACTCAGACATTTGTGAATAAATCAGATAGCAGTCCTCAGAGTAAGACCTATTTCCTAGCAACTGTCAGAGATCTCTCACCTCCTGAAATAGCGAGTGGTCAGAGACACCCACCTGTGGCTTTGTGTCATAATGGAGCAACTTGCTGTCTGCATCTGAGTCATAGCTATCATGTTCACTTCCAGGAATGACTTTGTAAATTTTATTGTTATCTTGTGTTTTATAGCTATCCCGGAAGTCATTTATATCTAATAGCATAATTTTAATGTGATTAATTGCATGGGAATTTTTAAACTCACAGCAAAAGAATTTGCAGTAGTTTTAACAACCTATGACTATTTTTTACGCCCTTATATTTTATAGTGAGTAAAATATGCATAAATCTTTGAATATGTACACATTTTTATGAGAAAAATGATCTTTTGCTTTATGTCATGGTAGAAGTTTTCTTTTCTCTCTCTCTTTTTTTTTTTTTTTGAGACAGAATCTCAGTCAGTCACTCTGAATTGAATGGTATGGCGTCATCATACTTGACTGCAATCTCCAACTCCTGGGCTCCAGAGATCCTCCTGCCTCAGCTTCCTGAGTAGCTAGGACTACAGGTACCACCACAATTCCCTGATGTTTTTTCTATATTTAGTAGAGATGGGGTCTTTCTCTTGCTCAGGATGGTCTAGAACTCCTGAGCTCAAGAGATCTACCTGCTTCAGCCTCCCAGAGTGCTGGGATTACTGGAGTGAACTACTGTGCCTGGCCTAGATTTTTTCAAAGCTATTAGTAGTATTATAGCAGATACTTATGATTTGATTGGCCTTAAATTTCTCTGAGATTTAATCTTAGAATCTTCATCTTTCCATGATGAAGATACTAAGTGACAGGGAAAGACTTGCCCGGGAAGAAGAAAATAACCTTATGTCCTAATAAGTTATGTTTGCTGATAAAGCAAGCACAGCTGAGTTCAAAGGGAAGGCTTTCACAGAATTCCAGCTCTGGCACTTTTTGTCAACATAAATCAACTAACACAGAAGAAAGTGAAGGGTCCCCCTGGGTGGTAAACTGTTTCATTTACTTTGCTTTTCTTATTTTTTCTTCTCTCCTGTCAACCTTTTTAGGCATTTTGCAGCCCCCAAGTGCCATATTTGATGTACTTTTATGAATAATTTGGCCCCTTTCCAAAGAAAGTAGAAGGTACTCATGCATTCAGAATATATATGCTGAATATCCATTAGGTGACATCCATGTGTTCGAGGAGAGTGACACCAAGTAATGAATGCCCCATTCATAGTCCTGTCCTGAAGAGCTTCAGTGTGTTGTGAGAGAAAGGCACACAAAGCCATCCTCATTGTCATATGGCACTTTCAGTGGCAATTTAGAGCCCCGATTGCATTGTTAGGGAACATCAGGGATAATGCCAAGGACAGCACTACTCCCCGTGCCTTGGGGAACACGGTAAGGTTTGACAGCAGATAGTCCATGTGACTGAGTCTTGGTCAATAAGATAAGAACTCAGCAAACAAACAAACAAAGAAAAAAAGGGAGAGGCACTCAGGGTTCTATCCACATAGAGGCTACAGCATGTGCAATAACATGGAGTTTTGGATGTCTGGGATGTGTCTAGGGAGGTCAACCTGGGACAACAGTTGCTTTGTCCTTCCTCCACCCTACAACTGAGAGATGACATCAAAGATTACCCCTCCCCCCCGTTATCCCTGCACTCTGGGAGCATCCCTTGAGCTCAAGAGTTCATGACCAGCCTGAGTAAGAGTGAGACCCCGTCTCTACTAAAAAATAGAAAAAATAGCTGTGTGTGGTGGTAGGTACCTGTAGTTCCAGATACTTGGGAGGCTGAGGCAGGAGTTTGAGGCTGCTGTGAACTGTGATGCTGCAGCACTCCATCCAGGGTGACAGAGTGAGATTGCCTAAAAAAAAAAAAAAGAAGGAAGACACCAATAAACATCTTTTAAAAACCACATTTAGAGACATAATACAAAGAAAAAGAACCAAAGTAAAAAGAAAAGTGACCTACAACTGGGTATGGCACATGTGCAAAAAAAAATGGTCTTATATTATTGAATGGGAGTCATGAGTAAGTTTTACTGAACAACTACTATGTGCTAAACATTTTATTTATTATCTCATTGAATCTTCACTCTCTTTTAATAAGTAGCCCCAATTTAATAGGGACTATTATTTTATCCACTTTATGGAAGACCAGTTGAGGATCAGGGAGATTGAGTACCTGGCCCGAGGTTCCATATTTATATTTATCGAGTGCCTACTGCTGGATTTGAACTATCTTGTCTAGGATGCTGAGGGCTTGGTCCCTACACATGCTGCCTCTGCTACTCACACTTTGGTTAAGAATTGATGTGGCTATGTGGTTGGGAGTCACGACAGACAGAACAAATGTAACACAAAACACAAAGCAAACAACAGTAACAATATAAACTTTTTCTAGCTGAATTTGGATGTGTTGGTTCAAAGGGGGCCTTGAAGTCATTATGAAGTGATATGATAAAGTCAAAATAAACCAAATTCTCCTCCTCATGAAGTTTTAGTCAGTGAGAGTTACATAGTGATATCCACTCAAAGAAACCTCTTCTGGAGTGGAAATTCTATTAGTGATGATCTGGGATGAAGATCGGTGGAGGAAACAAAAGGAAAGGTCTGCATTGTCCTGTTCCGGGCACTTAGTCTCTGCCTCATTTTTTAAAAGCAGTTTTATTCTTTAAAAAATGGTTTTCCTTTCAATCATGTCTTAGATCTCTTCTTTATTCTTCTTTGAAATGATCTTCTTCCTCTTTTACATTTTTCCCTTAGTCAACAATATATATGTGGGTCACCATGGAAGTTTTGAGACAGACTGTGTTGTGGTTCATTATTTCACTTCCAATAACCCCAGTTGACAGTGCCCTTTCTGAGTCACCTGTGCATGTTTGCTGGGCTTGTAAGCGTTGCTGGGAGGGCTTCATTTGCTTCCATCCACGTGGATTTTACGTTTCTTGATTTCTGTGTATCTCAAAACTTTTGTAATGACCCACATGTTAATAAGAGCACAGTGATATGCCTAAGATTTGCAGAGTTTGGACTGCTTTGCAGGGCAGCATATAGGACAGTAGGGGGGCGGGGGCCAGGAGGAATCTAAAGTGAGTGGTCCATTCCCACTGGGAGAGGGGGACAGAGGGGCAGGCAGAGACCCTGAAAACTTGGGAGGCCATCTCTGGCTGACTGCATCATGCTTTCCCTTAGTTCAAAGGCAATTGCCTCCCCCCCCCCCCATTACCCTGGGTAGAGTGCCTCAGCAGCATTGTAGCTCACAGCAACCTCAAATTCCTGGGTTCAAGTGATCCTCCTGTCTCACCCTCCCAAGTAGCTGGGACCACAGGCACCTACCACCATACCTGGCTAGTTTTTCTATTTTTGATAGAGATGGGGTTCTCACTCTTGCTCAGACTGGTTTTGAACTCCTGAACTCAAGCAATCCAGTGGCCTCAGCCAAAGGCTATTTCCTATACATTTAGGTAGAAAGTTTAGTGCAGCCTATATGAAGATGGAAGCCCAATATTACATCAATCTGAGACCCAGGTTTGGTATTGCTATATACCTGTCTAGGCCCATGGCATGAACATGGCTTTTTTGGAGACTCAGAACCTCCAGAATGTCAGTGAGAGTCAGGTGCTGCTGAGGACTCTCTGCCCAGACCCATCCCTAACACACTAGATTCAGAGTGGATACCTGGTCATGAGTAACAAATACTCTTTTTTCAAAAAGAAACCATGCAGGGGGACTGTAATAGGTCGTCTTTGGGGTATCTGACCTGGGCAGGGGCGCAGTGGGGAGGGGTGGGAAGTTTGGGGGTAGTGGGAAGCAGGAGGAGAGGGACTTGCAATTACAAAAGGGAAAGTTGGGGCCTCCTTCAGAGCATCCTGGGAGTCCCACCTTGCCTGTCACCCACAGCAGAGGCGCATCTACGTACACCATGATATCACAGACATTATTCAAGACAAACTCCCAACTTCTTCTCAGTCCGGGTGGTCCAAACAGAAAGATTAGACAAAACAATTTGCATGATTTATTCTATTTATAAAAGGATATGCACCAGGATGGCAAGTGTTGAAGCCAGTTTTCACTACAGTTCAAGATGCGACAAAGCTAGAGGAGGCAGAAATTATTCCAAGAGGAAAATGAACTAGCAGAGGGCCTTTAGCATACCTTTATTTGTCTGTTTTAAAAAGAAATCTTCAGAAGTTGTTTTTCTCAGAGTTTGAAAACAATACTATAGGCCAGGTGCAGTGGCTCATGCCTGTAATCCCAGTGCTCTAGGAGGCCAAGGTGGGTGGATGACTTGGGCTCAGGAGTTCCAGGCCAGTCTGGAAGCAAGAGCCAGATTTCTTCTCTACTAAAAATAGAAAAACTAGCCAAGCATGGTGGTGGGTGCCTGTAGTCCCAGATACTTGGGAGGCTGAGGCAGGAGGATCACTTGAGCCCAGGAGTTTGAGGTTGCTGTGAGCTATGATGTTGCTATGGCACTCTAACCAGGGTGACACAGTGAGACTCTGTCTCCAAAAAAAGAAAATATTATATTCCCCAAAATTCCAATAAATTTACCTTTAAAGATATGCAGAAATGTTTTAAAAGTTTCCTAACAATTGCATCCTTTCCATATAGTCAAACCTGATTTCACTAGACTCTGACATTTTGGTTACATTAAGGAACCCTCCACAATCAAAATATGCTATAGATAACAGATTTATAATCGCACGGTTTCTATTTGTTAGTATTCGTGTCCTGAACAAGTGCAGAGCAGACAACCAAAATATACATTTGTGAGGGGCAAATTCTTTTCCTCTTGCCTCTTGAATTCTGAGATGGAATGGAGTTCATTTCTTTTCTTTCTCAGTTCTGGAAGTTTATTTTCTTAGAATCTATTTTCCGAGTTAATTTTAAAGAATTAGCTTTGATTAAGTGTTGTAATGGGAGTGGTAGAGCATAGCTAAAATGAGAAGTTGGAGCCAGAGAAGAAATTCAGATCTTAGACTTAAAAACAAAGGCTAAATATGCATTGGGAAATGCGTCATCATTATTGTTTAATGGTTAAATGATCCAACTGTTGGTACTTAAGACAACATGCCCGGGCAAAGTCTTCTCATTTTACAGTTGAGAGAGAGAGACAGAGAGATCATAAGATTCTAAAGGACAGCTCTGGTTTCATTTGGACCAGAATTTAGTTAATATTATTGCTCTTTGTAGGCAAATGCAGAAGAAAGGATATATTTATAGGTCTTTAAAAACAATTTTCACATGGATATTTACCAGGAGGTTCAAACACCTTAAAGATTTAAGTGCTTTTCTTGGGAGATACAGTAGAAATCTGATAATACAGTTAACCCAGATTTGTGCCAAGTTACTTCATCCCATCAAGCAATCACAGGGATTATTTAAATCTTGTGTGGCAACATGAATATTTTAAAAAAGCAGACAAAACAATATCCTGCTTTTTAATGTTCAGTACACCTTTATAAAAGTCAATGAATTGAAGTCCAGCATTGCTTTTTGTCCTGTGGTGCTGTGCTGGCCACCAGGGGCTTCAGACTGTGAGAGGGACCAACAGGAAACAAGAGGAGATGTCATCTAGAAGCTATTGATTTTTGTCCCTGGTGAATTCAGGTAAAATTGCATCACTGAAATACTCAAAACTACTGTTAAACCATTTTTAAGAGGCTAATCTGCCTGAGTTTATTGGTTCAAAATATCAACCTATAGGCACAAGTACAGAGGTCAAAGGCATCTTATAGCTACTAAGAACTTGATAAGAACCACCATTAAGCATCCCAAGACCTGGTTTTCTCAACACTGAAGAAATCATGAAATGCAAAGTCAGCCATAAATTGGAGGCTTAATCTGATAAGATGGAAGATAAATTCATTTTCTTTTGGCATAAAATCCAGGAAAAGTGGTGTGTATCACTAATCTCACCAGCAAGAGACTTAATTTGGGATTAAATGGAATAAATGACTTTCTTTGAAAAATTAATATTACTTTCACTCTTTGTAGTCATGGATTATACACTGCAAATGCTATGCCCAAATCTGGCAACCTGGCATACTGAATATTTTAAACTGAAGGAAAACGAGACCCACCCCGACCTCTAGACCCTAGGAAGACCATTCTCTGACCTCCTCTGGTCTTTTTCCCTTGAGGCTATAAAAACAATTCCCTGACCTGCCTCCCCTGGAAGCAGGGCTAAGGGCCCCCTTTCCAGAGAGGTCCTCCCCAAGAAGAATCTCAACAATCAGGTCTTGCTAATTCCCCTCTAGTTTATTACTCTTAGTCACACCTCCTATTTTTCTAATAACCTTTCTACAAGACTATCCAGTCTTTGACATACCCAATCATAAAAATACACAGTTTTCCAGGGGTCTTTGGGTCTTCATTTCTGAATGTGCCCTTGTCTTAAAAAACTTTAGCTCAATATATTTACATTTTTTATGCTTTGATGTTAATCTGTGTTTTTTTTATAGGGATATCAGCCATGACCCTTGTGATGGGTGAGGAAAAGATAACACTTTTTCCTCCCAACAGTGGATTTTGAACCTTGGATTTTTTTTTCAATTCATAAAACAATGTGCATGATTTTCTTTCAAGATATATGTGTACATTTGTAGGTAAACAAGGCTGAGATTAGTATGAAATATTTATCTTGTCCCATTTTTATACATGGGGTCACCATGAAAGTTTTGAGATGGACGGTCCATTATTTCATTTTCAAGAAACACAGAAACACAGTCAACAGTGTTGTCCTTTTTCTTCTTTAAAATTTTTATTTCTTTATTTCAAAATGCCTGGAATGGTGGGGTGGCTTGGTTGTATGGTGAGGTTTTTGGTTTTTTTTTTTTTTTTTAGACAGAGTCTCATGCTGCCCTCCCTGGACCTCCCTCCTGCCCCCTCATAAAGTGCTGTAATATCACTGTAGCTCACAGCAACCTCAGACTATTGGGCTCAAGAGATCTTGAATCCACCTCCCCAGTAGCTGGGACTACAAGTACCTGCTACATCACCCACTAGTTTTTTCCATTTTTAGTAGAGACAGAGTCTCAGTCTTGTTCATGTTGGGCTGAAACTCCTGAGCTCAAGAGATCCACTTACCTTGGCCTCCCAGAGTGCTGCGATTACAGGCGTGAGCCACTGTGCCTGGTCAACAGCGTCTTTACTGATTTACCCATGCAAATTTCAACTTTCTCAGCTTATTGGTGTTGCTGGGAGGGCTTCGTCTGTTTGCATTCTGTGTCATTTTATGGTTCTTGATTTGTTTGTATCTCAAAATTTTTGTAATCACCCGTGTATACTTGCAAACTAACTTTTTCTGTTAGTACTTCTTAGAGCAGAAAAACAGTGGACTATCCTGGGAGTTCTGATCCATGCACACTTTTCTTATGTATTGGTTCTTGGTTTTAGTCTCATAATTATTCCAAATCCCATTATTAATTTTTCCTTTATTTTTATAAAATCTTTTTCTGGACAATCCTTTAATTTGAAGATCCTAAAATTTATGCTTGCTCAGACAGTTGCTTCCCCCAAAGAGTTTAGTTTCTTAAAATATATTTCACAGTTCAGCCTGGACTAGGAAAATAACTCGTAGGCTGTAATAAAATTTCAAGTTCCTTTTACTACCTTTTCCACTGTTAAATTCCACAATCTTCACACAGTCTCAGCAAGTGTTACATCTCCTCATTGTCTAACTACTGGTTTCTACAAAGCTTATGACAATCAATTTTCCTGTATGGAGGAAGATATAACTTAGTCCAAATCATTCACCCACCGAGAAGCTTCACTATGAAATACGATATTCCTGATGCCAAGTCTTAGAGTGAAGCCCAAAGTTAGAGATGAAAGGCCATTGAAGAGTCCATCCTTTCATATTTATTTTAGTCCCCACTGCTGTTAATCCCGGCTCACTGATCCTAAGAACACTGGGAAAAAAAATTCAGACAACCCAGTGTTGATTCAAAAGTGCTCTAAGGAAAAATTTCTTTCTGATTTCGAATTTTGGCAGACCATTAAATACAGGAACACGATTCACCAGAGTAAAGAATGTAATACCATGTATAGTCTGAAATCTCAAGTGTGTCATAAAAGAAGTCGCATATTTGAAAATGATGTCCTGTGGCTTCCTGCTTGCACCAGGCTGGACTTCAGGATGAAAAAGCACTTCAAAGAATCCACTACTTAACATTTTACCCTATATTGTATTTCTACACTCGATGATGCCATATCACAAATCCCAATAACTCTTTAACTTTGCGTTGCTGGTATAACCTAAGAAATAATTTCTTTGGAGGTAAGATTTGGGCCTTACGAAGGTAGAATTTGAAAGTTCTCTACAAAAACATCCTATAGGTGTTTGCATATTTTTTAAGATCGCTAACATACATTATGTGCAGATAATAGAATTTCTCCCATGATAAATACACCAAAGTAAATGTAGGAAGTGTATAAAATACAGCCAACCGGCTAATACTCTGTAAAGAAGAATCCCAAGGTTATCCTTGAAGCCAAAGCTGTCCTTAACTCTCCTTAGAACTATAGTTTATAGTGGCATGTGGCCTGAGACAGGGCACTATAACAATTTTACACCATTTGTTTAGAAGTGTACTCGGTTCATTGTATTTATTAATGAAAAAAGATGAAGGAGAAGATAAAGAAGAATGGTAATAAATCAAATCTGCAACACTTTTACTTCAGTGTGTAGATATTTTAGGCAACATTCTACTTCTCAGCGTAGTTACTTTAAATTCTAATGAAAGTTAAAAAGTCAAGTTCAAATTCATGTTGTTGTTGTTTTTTTTAAATCAGCTACTGGTGTAAATAAACCTTTTTACATTAATACATCATTTTTACTTAGTTTATTCTAAGTAAAAATTTAAGCTGGTAGGCTAGGAAAAGAAATAAAATACATAATCGCTTCCCACATAATAATTCTTAAAAATCATTTATACTATTTATCAATTGAGAGTAGTTATTTCCAGTTTGAATTTTTTTTTTTTTTTTGGAGACAGAGTCTCACTCTGTCATCCTGGGTAGAATGCTGTGGCCTCATAGCTCACAGAAACCCCAAACTCCTGGGCTCAAGTGATCCTCCTGCCTCAGCCTCTCGAGTAGCTGGAACTCCAAGTGCCCACTACCACACCTGGCTAGTTTTTATGTTTTTTAGTAGAGACAGGGTCTTGCTCTTGCTCAGGCTAGTCTTGAACCCCTAAGCTCAAGGGATCTTTGGCCCCCCAGAGGCTGAGTGATTATAGGCATGAGCCACTGTGCCTGACCCCTGTTTGAATTTTTAATCTTGTGCTTATGAATCTAATCAGCTAATTTTTCTATATATGAGAAAACTTGGGGGTTATTACCAACTATATGGATAATATGTTAGTGCAATTTCTCTGACAAAAATTGCAAAAATCGAAATGGTTTTCTGAGTAGAGTAGAAGGCATTAAGTATAAAGATAGGGCAGTGGCTGTTGACTGACCCTGAGAGCAGGCAGCAGAGTCAACCTGTCTTTTATTTCAGGCCCCAGTGTTTCAGGAGGATTTTTCATTTTGATGAGACTTCTGATAACAGCCAGAGATGCATGATGTCAGCATTAGAAATAATTTCAATTTTTATTCAAATTATTCATTTCAAGAGTAGAGCTTTTATTAGAGAAAGCATATGGGCAGTTGGAGTGCCTTTGCACGGAGTTCTCACTGGGGTGATACAGAAGGTGAGTTTTGACTCTACAAAAGACCTCAACCTGAGTTATACATATTCTCTTCAAAGTTTCATTTGAACAGAAAATTAGATTAGTCTTGGCTGACTTATTATTGAAAATAGTTTATGGATATACGTATGTGTGTGTTCACATCAACCTATTTTGAGGTTGACACATCTCTTTTTCCAAAGCTTCAAGCTTCTAGACCCCCAAAAAGAAAAATTCACTTTCTCTATTTGGAATGAGTGATTTAGTCCCTACATAGAAAAGTGTATATATAAACATATATTGAAATACCAGGATCATATTTATGTGTGTGTATATATATATATACAGGGTGGCCATAAAGTTTGTGTGCAATTTAAAATAGTGTGTGCTATACACACACACACATATACATACTGTTGACCATTGAATGACACAGGTTTGAATTGTATGGGTCTACTTCTATGCTAATATTTTTGAATAAATATATTGGAAATTCTTTTAGAAATTTCAGCAATTTGGAAAAAACTCATGGATGAATCACATAGCCTAAAAATAGTGAAATAATTTTTTAAAAGTTAGGTATGTCATGAATGCCTGAAATGTATGTTGATATTAGTCTATGTGTTAATGTCTATAAAGGCTTCAGGTCAACAGTAGGCTATTAATAAACTGTGACATATGTACACCATGGAATACTATTCAGTCATATAAAACATGGAGATTATATCTTTGGTATTAACCTGCATGGAGCTGAAACACAGAAATTGTTAAAAATATTTTTTTTTAACAGATGTAACCATTATTTTTGGAGATAACCATTATTTTTGGAGAAATGCTCGTATAACCTTAAAATTACAAGTGAATATTATAAATGTACACTTAAAAAGATGAAAGAAAAAAGGAATTCTTTTTTTATTTGTTTGTTTTGAACAGAGTCTCACTCTGGCCCTCTGGGTAGAATGCCCTGGTGTTATAGCTCACAGCAACCTAAAATTCCTGGACTCAAGTGATCCTTCTGCTTCAGCCTCCTGGGTAGCTGGGATTATAGGTGTCCTCTACTATGCCTGGCTACTGTTTCTATTTTTTAGTAGAGTTGGTGTCTTGCTCTTGCTCATGCTGGTCTGGAACTCCTGAGCTCAGGGGAGTGCTACCCTTGGCCTCCCAGAGTGCTAGGATTATAGGTGGAGCCACCTCACCTTGCCTGTCATTTACTCTTTGTTTTATCTGCAGGGTCTTCATGATCTAAGACCACCCACCTTGGCCTCCCACAGTGCTAGGAGTATAGGCGGAGCCACCTCACCTGGCCTGTCATTTACTCTTGGTTTTATCTGCAGGTCTTCATAATCTAAGTCTGTGCCCACATATATAGGGTCCTGGATACTGGTGAGGACGGATACTATCTTTACTTAATTGTTTGCTTAGGGAGAAGAAAGTGGATCACGGTTGAGAAGGAAGCAAAAGTTTGAAGCAGCAGCAAGGGTGGATGGAAAACTCAAGGAGATCTGATTTAGAGGTGAGGGTGACGTGGAAGAGGACAGAAAGAAGAGTAAAGGGAGTCAAGGGAGTGGTTCAGGACGGAAGCCGGAATTTGTCAAAGGCCTAAATGATAGAGAGCCCGAATTCTGAAAGCAAAGTCAAAACAAAGCTGGGCAGCCCTAAAAAATGAGAGACTATACTAGCAATGCATCACACCCTTTAGCATCAAACACGGAGCCCATTTTTATAAAAAATGGAATGGAATTTAAATTTGCCAAGACCTGTTTATGATTCTCATTTTTTAGAGTTAATCTTAATCTGTGCAAATTATTATTAATGTGATCAATATAAATAAAATAATATTTGAAACAAATATAATAACATAAAATAAATATATGCCATATATATATATGAAATAAAATAATATATTAAAGCTGGGTGTGGTGGTTCACACCTGTAATCCCAGCACTCTGGGAGGCCTAGGCGGGTAGGATCCCCTGACCTCAGGAGTTCAAGAACCTGAGCAAAAGTTTTTCTAGTAAAAATAGAAAAACTAGCTAGGTGTGGTGGCAGACACCTGTAGTCCCAGCTACTTGGGAGGCTGAGGCAGGAGAATTGGATTGCTTGAGCCCAAGAGTCTGAGGTTGCTGCGAGCTATGATGATGAAATGGTGCTCTACCCAGGGTAACAGAGTGAGACTCAGTTTAAAAAAAAAATATGTACATATATACACACACACA
Organism: Galagoides demidoff; assembly: GCA_963574575.1. NCBI lineage: Eukaryota > Metazoa > Chordata > Mammalia > Primates > Galagidae > Galagoides > Galagoides demidoff. The sequence continues at coordinate 19,596 of CAUYQV010147071.1, forward strand.
TTAAATAAATACACTAACAATAACAATAACATTTTCTGAGCACTGCTGTAGTTGGGATGCATATAGGGCAGAGGATTGACTTTTTTAGAAGCTGGTGATTACTTTCTGAGATAAATGGGAGTAGCTTTGAGATAGAGTAAAAAAACAGTGTTAGAGGGAAGGAACAGATTGTTCTAGTTGGGGGAGAGTGAAGAACTGGAGGTAGGAGCATACTCTTAGAAGCCTCTGCTCCCAAGGAGGAGGAAGGGTAGGAGGATGGGTAAAGGGAGGGGGTGCCTGGTTTGTTGGACCCACACCCAGCTCTGAAGGGGGAGTAACTTAGTGTCCCCCCGCTGGACCGGAGGTTTTAGTCCAGCACAAGCTCTGGTGCCATTCCGGAAGTGAGAAAATTTAATTAGCACTTTATGAAAATAATCCTTTGCAAGCCATTTTTACCGATGGCTGCAATGTTTCTTACTCTGAGTCACAGGGTTCCCATCTCGTGACTTGCACAAGGTGTATCCGGGTCTGTGTTCTCCCACCTCTCCGGCTGCTGCTCTCTGTCTAAGCCCTACTTTGCTTTCTGGGGCTCTGGGCTGTGCTCAGTCTCGTCAGCTTGAGGTTAGATAACCTATTATAAAGGCAGAGATGACAGCACAGGATTCTGGCTGGGTATTGAGGATACTTTGAACCAGATACAAGAAAGGAGCTTGTGGAGTTGGTGGAGTCATTTGCTGGAATAGTTCAAAAGTTTCAGCAATCCTGTGTAAGAGAAGAGAAGGCTGAAAAGAAGTGATTAGCATGTTAGAATTCCCCTTAAACAAAAACGAAACAAACAAAAGCAGTGGACTCTCCCAAGAAAATTGTAAGAATTAGAGCTGGAAAAATAACTCCCAGTATCCTCACTATCCTAACAAATCAAATGTATTCCTTTCTTGGTTTTTACCCATACAAATGTATTATATTCACTTAGTTATAACCATAGCAGAGATCCAAATTAATATACCAGATCTACTACTAGTATATTTTACTACCCAACACATGGAAACACAAGCAATTTATCAGAGACTATGAGACCGTTTATTGAACCAGCTAGTGGGTACTGCATCTCCTTAAAGTCCTATTATTTTTTCTTTTTTTTGAGACAGAGTCTTACTATGTCACTCTTGGTAGAGTGCAGTGGCATCACAGCTCACAGCAACCTCAAATTCCTGGGCTTAAGTGATTCTCTTGCCTCAGCCTTCCGAGTAGCTGGGACTAAAGGCGCCTGTCACAATGTCTGGCTATTTTTTGGTTGCAGTTATCATTGCTGTTTAGCAGGCCTGGGCTGGGCTTGAACCCACCAGCCTTGGTGTATGTGGCTGGTGCCCTACTCACTGAGCTATGGGCACTGAGCCTAAAAGTCCTATTTTTGTAAATGAAACTGAACTTCCTTTGTGAGAAAAAGATTACTCACTGCCCCAGTAGGAAGATTCTTGAAAAGTACGGGAACCCTTCGCTCTATGCACTACAAACACAGTCTCAATTCTCAGGTGCCACACATTACCCAAGCTGATCTCAAAAGGAACTCCTGGAAGTTTTACTCACCACCCTAACCCCTTCCCAGTTACAGTTTTGAGAGACTAGAAAATAGTCTTTCAGTGACAGAAACACAGCAGTTGTAAACACAGCCTGTGTTGTCAGGAAAGGATCATTAAACCCTGGGAGTCAGGGAGCTCTACGTGCTGTTGCATTATTTGAATGTGACAATCAGGTAGCACAGTTCTCCAAGATGGAGGTAAAAATTGTGGTATGGAAGAAACATGAACTTGGTAGTTGAAGATCAGGTCTGGGAGAGCCGGGGTGAGACTTGTTTGGGGGCAAATCTGTGAAGTTGGCAGAGCGTGTCTTTGAATCACCTTGGCCCTGTTTCTCCTTCTCACTCGGTGGACATCCTGTGCTCCCAGACTATGCTGAGAGGGCTTAGTGGATTAATTAACTCTGAGGGTTTAGTGGCTTAATTACTGGCCCTTCTGGAAGGGTATAAATTTCAGCAGGAAAAACCTCAGGGGACAATATTTATCCCCCGTCTGTGGTTCTGCATTCCTGGAAGAAGGAGACATTTGCTGGATTAAAGGCTTCCTGAACTGCAATTATGTTATATTAGAGCATAAACACCCAATGTGTGTGAAGACACCTTGAAAAATGTTCAAAGTCTTTGGAAAAGGAATTGGGTAGATAATCTTAAGATTTAGGGAAGAATGAGGAAGAGGAAATTGCAACTCATCTTTATTGAAAGAAAGAATGTTTGTTGTGTCAGTTATGGGAATGCTCCATGCCCGGTCACAGGTCCTGGAGAATGACAAGGTAAACTCAGTGATGATCTGAATCCATGCAGGGAAATATTTCCCTCTGGGGATTTGGTAAACCCTTAAATGAAATCACTACTTTGAATGCTTCTGTGACATTATGACTTACTGGTCCTCTTAATACCCTTTTCCTCTTTAGTAATTGGTTGGGCAGGTCTTCTGAATTTCAGCCCTCAAGGAGCAATAAAAAATCTGTTGTAGTAGTAACTAAGGCTAAAATTAGGTGAAACCATTGGCGGATACCCCTGAAAGCCCCCCAAACTGCTGAGATACAGAAGCATGGCCAAGTTGGTTCTTATTCCTCTGGGGTCTCTGGGTTATGGAACGCATTTAAGGACATGCTGGCTTTTGACTTACAAAGAAACAAAAATCTACAGTTAGTTTTTTCATCACTTAGTGGTAACTAAAATATTGCCTGTCTACTTGAATCAAATTTAAAGATATGTTAAAAGAAAAATTGCCAGGTGTGGTGGGGGGCTCCTGAGTCCCAGCCGCTCAGAAGACTGAATCAGGAGGATCGCTTGAGCCCAAGAGTTCAAGGTTGTTGTGAGCTAGGATGATGCCACAGCACTCTACCCAGGAAGACAGAATGAGTTTCTGTCTCAAAAAAAGAAAGAAAGAAAGGAAGGAAGGAAGCAAGGAAAGAAGAGAGGAAGAAAGGAAGGAAGGAAGGGAGGGAGGGAGGAAGGAAATAATCATAGTGATTATTTACTTACTTTTATAAATTCATTTACCAACCTAGTTTCATTGGAATTGTATGTAAACATTAATAAACTCTTTAAGCTAGTATCTGAAGGTTCTATTTATTTGTTTTTCTAAGAAATATATGACACAAATAAAACTGTACTATTTAGAAGAGGTACTTATGGGTTCAATTAATTGGGCCCTATTCTTCCCACTAATTTTATTTTAATTCACCAGCTCATTTATGTGGTAATGTAGCAGCTCTTGTCCCTAGCAAATTAAACTAAGAAATGTCTACTTTTAGAAATTTTTTATGATCTGAAACTTCCACAACCACAGGTATCTGTCTTTTGAAATATTGCTATAAAAGTTTATACCATCGTTTCTGGCCAAATACAAAAAATTAAAATGGGTTGTGCTGATATTTATTAGTGAGGGAAACTGAAGCTTCACTGTGAAACTAACATGGTCTTGTTTTCATCTGCCCTGAAAGGTTAAATGCTTTGTTCTTCATAAGACATTCAAACACAGAATAAATCAGATTATCAGCTGTCTGTCCCCTTAGTGGCAAAACTGACAAGGGGTAATTCTTAACTAGAATTTGCATTTGTTCATGATGGGTTCAAATGATATTTTATTTCTTCCTATATTCTGCATTTATACTCTTGCCCAAAGACATTCTGCCCACTCCCTTAGAAAATAATCATTAGATTATTTATTTTCAAAGGTTAGAAACTCACAGAATTGTGATTCATAATGTGGAAATCAAATATATACAGGTAACATATGTATTTTGCAAGACACTTGGGGTCAATGCATGTTAGTTTATATACTCTTCTTTCAGACAGTAAAGTCAGCTTTGAGCGCGTCAGACTGATGCACCGGTAACAGTGAGAATCTGGTTTAGAAATTCTCTTTGTTCCTTGTGGCTCTGTCCCATGACCCTGCATTGTGAGGTGGAGGCTGGGTGACTGGGTACAACTTGGCCTGCACAAATGTGCTCACCTTTATTCCATTGGGCCCTTTCATGTGCCCTTCTAGAAGTTACTATTTAGCATTGCATTGGAATGGAAGAATCTGATTGTTTTGCCCATCAATAGCCACTCTAGACATTTTTGAAACTCGGGTAAGATGAACTTGTCATTTTTTTCCTGCCTCCATTTTTAGACACATGACTCTATTAAGGGAAATTTAATCCGTATGTTTCTGATTCCTTTACACTTAACTCATCAAAATGTTGTTTTGTAAGAGCCCTTTGAAGTCAAGGAAGCCTTTTAAGTCATTTTTTATGGGACTTTTTCAAGCCTCTTTTCTTAGGAGCAGGAAGTGGCATTTAGCCAACAGTTAACAAACTCAAACACCACAAGGTTCAAGTTGGGTTTGAATCTCTGAACCCACAAGTGTTTGAATGGACCCTTGACATGCCCTGTGTCTGCCGTATGTTAGTGCCAGTGGCCACCATCGTAACACTCCTAATGGCGGGGATGACTCCCGGCTTCTGACTAAATGCCGGGTTGTAAATGCAATCAATCTGTTTCATGCTAGATAATGACTCATTTGACTTTAAAGGAATTACTTTATAACCCCTTCGGCCAACTGTTTTTGTGACTTCTCTGAGAGCTATTTAAATTGCCACTCTCACCCTGCTACCTAGCTCGAACTTTAGAATCCAGCCACCAGTAAAATCACACAGGAGTTCAAGTTCACAGGACAAGTGAATGTTGATTGACCATGAAGGCTGCTACCCACAAAGACACAAAGATTATTCCACTTGTTCAATTTTGGAGGCAAGAAGCTAACGTTCATAGATCCTGCAGTTCTGCAGAAAACAGAGGGCACATTAAAGTAACGAAGCATCTGGCTTCAGAAGTCCTCCTTGGATTTATGGTGACAGTTGTCCTGAGTATAAACTGACCTCCATTTCTCAGGAAATTTATCGCCCAAGCAAGCTCACGGCTGCCACAGTAGTTCCTGCCACTGAATGCATTTGAAGTAGTTCTGTCTAGTGGACTTTCAAATCCTCTTACTAAGTAGTCTTGATTCTGCTATGTGCAAATTATGCAACATTGAATATGAGGTCGGGCAATTAAGTTCACGAACTTGTCCTAGAAAAAGTGCTACCTATCTCATTGCTGATTATCACTATGGTCCCCTTCCAGCTACTCCCCTTGGGAAGCTGTGCACTGACACCAGGGCCTAGTCCACCCTTCAGAGTACTTTTGGAACTCTTTTTCTGGAATGACCATCAGAACTGTCATCATAGGAGGTGGGACAATTAAGTTCACAAACAGGTCCTGGAAAAAATGCTGCATACCTCCTGGCTGAATATCACTGAGGTCACCAGATGGCCACGGGGAGCACTTTCTAGGTGACTGTGGTGATATTCAGCCAGGAGGTATGCAGCAGCAATGAGAAGTAACTTTAGGAATGAGAGAGCTCTCAGTAATGAACTTGGATGTGAGGCCAGCCCCAGCAGACTGCCACACCTCTTCTGCTCTGTGGACGGCTCAGCAGCCCAGGTGTGGTGTGGCCATATCAAGACAGATAGTGACTAAGTGCGTGGAGGCTCTGGGATCAGACCGCCTGGCTCCATCCACCACAGGATCTGTGATCTTGGGAAAACAGAGCCAACAACACACCCCCATTTCATTGGGCTGGTGTGAGGATTAAATGAGATGAAATGTGAAATTCCTGGTAGAGGTTCAATAACTGTGGGGACAGCGTAGTCACCTAGGAGCTGGAAACAGCACACAAGGAAGCCGTGACTCAGGGTAAGGTAAACACAGGAGTTATGAGCTCTGCATGTTCTTTAGCAATGCTCACCCATGTCCACGGCTTTAAGGGACACTTGTTTATTGATGACTCTCAAATCAGTGCCCTTCCTCTGCCAGGCTCCCTTCAGCCCAAGCATCAGTCAACTCTTCTCATGGGACTGTTGGTCCTTTCTCCAACCCGCGTGTTCTTTTCATGCTCCATAACTCTGCTGGGCATGTGTCCTCCCTCCATAGTGTCCCTGCTTTTGGTCCGTCTGCAAAATGTCTGCTCCTCTGACTTCATTTTGCTGCTTTATGCTTTTGCTCGTGTTTCCTTGTTGCACTTGCCTAACTGCGCTGGCAATCAGTGTGTGTGCGTCTCTTTCCTCCCTTGGGAGCTCTGTGAAGGTAGGGGCTGCTTCTCATGTCTTCAGACCCCAGAACCCTAACGTGGCACTTTGTGTTTGGTGGAAACTCAGTACCAATTAGGTGAAAGAGGAAAGAAGGAAAGAAGGAAATGTGTCTAAATTACAGCAAGGCAAGGCAGGTAGAAAACAGTTTTGCTTTTGGCCTGGTCATGGTGGCTCATACCTGTAATCCCAGCACTCTGGGAGGCTGAGGCAGGTGGATTGCCTGAGCTCAGGAGTTCCAGACCAGCCTGAGCAAGAGGGAGATCCCATCTCTACTAAAAATACAAAAACTAGCTGGGTATACTGGCAGGGTCCTGTAGTCCCAGCAGCTACTTGGGAGGCTGAGGCAGAAGCTTCTCTTGAGCCCAACAATTTGAGGTTGCTGTGAGCTATGATACCATGACACATGACTGAGGTGGACAAAGTGAGACTCTGTCTCAATTAAAAAAAAAAAGAAAAGGAAAAGAAAATAGTTTTGGTTTTGTCAGCACTTTTATTAGAATAGACTCGACTCCAAGTCTCGATTCTTCCTGTGGTCTCTCTAGCACATTCGACTGTCTTGGACATGGTTTACCTTTATGGGTGAATTTCGTCTTTGCTATGAAAGATGCACCACAGTGCTCTGTGAAGGAAAGTGCACATGTGTGTCCACTGTGTATTACATATTGAATATTGTAGCCCAGAGTCCAAAGCAGCTCCTGCAGGACAGAAGTGGGTCCTTGATGTTAAATCAGTGCTTGGCATATAGAGGCACATGGTGTTCGATGAGTGAATATATGAAAGTAAGAAAGAAACAGTATCTCGATGATTAAGTAAAAACACCAGTGCTGTCTCTGCACTTGGGTATTTGCTTCAGTTCCTGAGAGTGACTTTGCAGTCTTCAGAGTGACTCATTGTGTTCGGTTGCAGTCCTGTCAGATGCCAATGACAAGAGAATCTTCTTTCTCTATCCTCATTACTAATGATGTTGCTCATTGTCCGTGCCAGTGTGGGCTTGCTGAGAAACTTGTAGACAACTGTCCAAACCCAACTATGTATACCCTTCATGTGCTTGCTGAGAAACTTGTATACAACCTTCAAAACCCAACTATGTGTGCCTTGCATGTGCTTGCAAGTCACAAGCTGTGGATGATGACCAAGAGGTGGCCAAACACCGAGCACATGCCCTGTTGTGGAGAACATGGGGCTCTTCCTGGCTAGAGCCCTTATGTGAATCCAAAGCCATCTGAAGACATTCTAACCTTTTCCCCCCATAACTGTACTAGAAACCCTGTGTCCTCACGGCTCCTCCGTGTCAGGGGTGCAACTTCTGATCTGGGCCACTCTCTCAGCCCTTGTGCTTAGTAAAGTTGTCCTACTTTTAAACTATAGGTCACAGCCTATAAATTGGTCATGAAGTTGATCTAGTAGGTTACAAACTGTACTTCCAAGTGAAGTAGAATGGTACCTATCAATGCATTTTATATCATAAGGGTAAGAATTGTTCTATGAAACTTTTGTTAGTTATAAAATTGAATCTCTCTCTCCCCCTCTCTCCTTCTCCCTCCCCCCACCTCCCCCCTCACCTTCCCCACCTCCTTCCCTTATTCCCTCTCCTTTTCTCCCTCTCTCTCTATGCTGGCTCTTGATGTAAAATTTATTTATTTCTAAGTCTGAGTTGCAGTAAAAGCAAATTGAAAGCTCCTGTCTTAGGAACTCTGAAGCAAGCTGGGGTTTGGATATTGATCAAGGAATTACAACCGTCCTGTGATGCCAAACATCTCAACTGCAGCCTTGCTTGGCACAAACTTATGTATGTCATGTGGCTTTTACCAATGCCGGCTCTCAGTTACTCATATAAATGAAAGATATCTTACATAACTTACAGATTCTCTTGTCTAGTTTGACTCACTTTTCTCCCTTAAAATCTGAGAAACATCTCTTGCGTATCTTGTGTGTGCCAGGGGCTCTCCAGATGCTGGGGAGTCAGTCCCTGCCCGCGTGGACTATGAGACATTTATTTCCTAACAAAAAGTCGAACAACTCTGAGTAATAAAGTTAATTGCTTATTATTTTATCTCCTCCTTTTCTCCAGCTGTCCACCTCCTCTGATAAAAAGGCTGATAAACAGAAACCAAATAACAACCCAAAGAAAAAAATAGGAAAAAAAAAAATCAAGCCTGAGTTACACATAATCAGCCCCTGGGTATTTGCAGCAATAGAGGAAGTAATAAAGTCACACACACATTCTTAAGTTCTAAAGTTGGGAAAAAATAACAATAAAAAACCTCAAAAAACTTCAGTCTTATCTATGAACCCAGGACTCCAGAGTGTCCTGTGGCTGTTGCCACTGACTTCCTGGATTTTCTTCCCAGGAGAGGGAATTTAATTCTGATGCAGATTCCAAATTCTTCTCTGAGAGCCAGGCTAATGTAGCGAGGTATTTTTTTCCTTTGCTATTTATTTTGCCTGGATTCAAATTGCTCCATGCTTAATTGTAACATTTAAAGATTTGGTCTCAAAAAAAAAAAGATTGCTGAGTAAAATCCCTTCAGAATAATCAGCCATAAACATCCCATGGTTAGTCATTATGAAAGTAAGGAAAGCAAGGTCTTTGCTTTTTATTTCATTTTATTTTTTTATTTCAAGTTAATGTGAGGGTACAAAGGATTAGGTTACAATGTTTGCATTTGTTAGGTAGAGTCCCTGTTGTAGCTGTGTCCTGCATCCAGGAGATGTGCCATGTGCCCTTACGTTGTGCCCATTAGGTGGGAGCTCACCCATCCCCCTCCCCTCTCCCCTCCTTGCCCTTGCTTTTTAAAGAGGAGAAAGAAAGAACTCGGTGCTGGCCACTGGGAGACTTTCCCATGTTTTGTTTATACTGGAATTTCAAAAGCTAATAATATCTTCCCTTCCTTCCTGCCCCTTGATGTAGTTAGAAGCTGCCCCTTAATTCTGATCATTTTAGTTTAAAATACTTATGTCTCATGTGCTCGAATACTCTTCACAAGAAGCGTCTGCAATGCAGGGGCTTGATCGCTTCTGAACTCCTATTTTCTTCTTTTTTTCCTCTCCACAAACTCAACTTGTCTTAACTATCATATAATTTCATGGAAGGATCCATTCCCCATTCCTGCAGGAAATCTTCTTTTAAACATGATTATATGCTGAGAGAATGGAGCTGCTTATTTTTCACTGAGAGTTCCCTTTTTAGATGACACATCCATAGCAACAGTAGTTTTATTTATACATAAACTGAAGAGAAAACATGGACTTTGGCTAACCTGGGCGTACAAAGCATGTCATTGTAATTATGTCCACTGGTGGGGATGTGGTCCAAGGTTTATCAGGATTTCCAGAGAAATCTGTTCCATGGCAGGGAATCTATCAGCGATCAACATACGTCATGAAATGAACTGGTGGGGGAAATTTTGATTCTTTTAAAACACCTCATAAATTTAGTGTTTAAAAGTAGGCATGATAATCTCAATCTCAACCCACTCAATATTATCAGTTCAACCAGGTAATATTGAATATTTACTTTTGTAAATATAGAGTGAATCTAAAGTTCATAGGCAATTTAAATAGTTATAACTAGTTACAACTACCTGATTAAAGACAAAGGCTACGGTTTCCCCAGTCTGTCATGCTCTGGTTTTTAGATTTTTCTATTGCAGAGGAAGAAGGAAAAGCTGAAAGTTGATTGTCATAAGGAGGATGAAGCAAGAGGGTCAGGATGAGCTCTGGACCCCACGGAACCTACGGGGCGGGCCACAGGGATAAACAGGATGGCATCTGTAACTCAGGGAACTGAGACCGAGGAGCAGATACATTCATATGAATGAAGATGGAAATGGGACAATAATATATGCGCAAAATTCTGGAATAAATGACTAGTTCAAATAGGGTCAGGTGTGTATGGATTGCCTATTTCTAGACTGTGCTAAGTAAGGCTTCTCCTTCATCCCCTGGCCTCTCATTCCACACGGCCTTCCAACAGGACAGTCTGCACTTTTTCACATGGAGGTTCATAGATAGAAAGCTGCAAGGGCTCTGAAGGCCTGGATGCTACCATACGGGGCATCATCTCTGCCATGTCCCACGACTAAATCAAGGTGTCCATAGATTACAGGGCAGCAGAGATGTGGTATGGGAGGGGACTACACAAGGGCAAAAGCACATGGGAAGTGTAATATGAGGTCAACAATTAAGTTCATAAACTCATCCTAGAGAAAGTGCCCCTCACCTCATTGCTGAGTATCACTCAGGCAACTTTGAAGTGTTCCTGCTGATCCCAGCCTAGTTGACTCTTCAAAGCAATTTTGGAACCCTTTTTCTAGAATAACCACCAGAGCCGTTGTTATTCGAGGTCTCACAATTAAGTTTACCAACTCATCTTAGACAAAGCACTGCACACTTCATTGCTGACTATCATTAGGGTTGGTCACCTTTGAGGTCCTCCCCTTAGAAGGTGATGCAGGACACCAGGGCTGAGTCCACTCTTCAAAGCAATTTTTCTAGGATGAGTTCATGAACTTAGTTGTTCACCTTATACACTGGGGCCGGTTATTGTACTAATTTACTCCCATACTTCTAAAACAAAAGGTAAGGAGAAACCGTGCAGATTTGGAACACTTCTGAAGAGAGAAGAGGAAATTGGAGGAAGTTCAGGTTGAAAAACCTTCAATTAGCATAGACTGAAACAAAGCTCACTTCTTAGAGGAGAAGTTAGACTCATCAGAATGTGATTCCTTTTTGATTTGTTTTGTTTTTTTGCTTTAGAAAATATAAAATAAAACCACTCTGGGACTCTAGAATGCAGCTTTTATTAGGAAATACAGCATGATATGAATCTACTTTTAACCGAAATTTCTATGTTTTGGAATAAAGCATTTTTAAAACGCATGTGTTATTTGCACCTTTGTATTTAGTCAAACTACTTTTAAGAACTGTGAGGGGTCTGATTTTTTGTTGTTGTTGAGACAGAATCCCACCCTATGCCCTGAGCAGAGTGCAGTGACTTCATAGCTCACTGCAATCTCAGACTCCAGCTGTGGGTATCCTGCTGCCTCAGCCTCCAGAAACCACTGGGATTATAGACGCCCAACACCACACCCAGCTAGTTTTTCTATGTTTAGTGGAGAAAGGTTATCGTTCTTGCTCAAGCTGGTCTCAAACTCCTGAGCTCAGGCAATTCTCCCAGCTCAGCCTCCCACAGTGCTGGGATTATAGGCGTGAGCCACCATGCCTGGCTGATTTTTTTTTTTTTTTTGAGACAGAGTCTTACTCTGTCACCCAGACTAGAGTGCCCTGGCATAATAGCTCAGAGCAACCTCAAACTCCTGGGCTCAAGTGATCTTCTTGCCTCAACCTCCCAAGTAGCTGGGACTACAAGTGCCCACCACAATACCTGGTTAGTTTTCTATTTTTAGTAGAGATGAGGGCTTGCTCTTATTCAGGCTGGTCTCAAACTCCTGAGCTCAGGCAATTCACTCCTAAAGCACTGGGATTACAGGTGTGAGCCACTGTGCCCGCCATGGGGGTCTGATATTTTACCTGATTTGCAAGCTATCATCTCAATTTCCTATGATTGTGGAAAGAAGACATGAGACCTCTATATCAGAGACAAAGTGGTTCATTATTCACACCAGTAGCAGAATCTGGAGTATCAGCATTCTCTTGGGCCACTTCTCTCAGCCCTAATCCCCACCAGGCAACACAGAGAGTCTGGTGACATTTTATCATAGAGAAATATGCATGTAGGTCTCTTGCTTTGGACAGAGATCTATCTTGGTCTCCCAGGGCCATAAGCAAAACTGCTCTTTGCTCCAGAAGGAGACACTCTCTCTTTCTTCTTATACTGTTTGCTTTATCTCCTTGAAGAGACATCCCAGAGCAACGATAGCCAGTATTTCTATTTGTAAGATGCACAGACATGTGAGAGACCCTTGGAGATTGCTTCCAACAACTAATATGGAAATCCTACTTTGTTATGCAAGAAATGGTAAAATTAAAAATTTAAATACTTTTATGCCATGAAGAAATTTTTTTTCTTTTTTTTGAGACAGTCTCACTGTTACCCTGGGTAGAGTGCTGTGTCGTCACATATCACAGTAACCTCCAACTCTTGAGTTTAAGTGATTCTCTTGCCTCAGCCTCCTTAGTAGCTGGGACTACAGGCACCCACCACAACACACAGCTATTTTTTGCTTGCAGTTGTCATTGTTGTTTTAGCAGGCCTGGGCTGTCTTGAACCTACCAGCTTCAGTGTATGTGGCTGGCACTCTACTCACTGAGCTATGGGCATCAAGCCCATAAAGAAATATTTCATAGTTTACTGAATTTAATATCATTAAGTTTTTCATGTAGGAATAAAAGGAAGAAGAAATAGAAGTAGTAAGCAAGGCCAGGCACAGCGGCTCACTCCTGTAATCCAGCACTCAGAGAGGCTGAGGCAGATGGATCACTTGAGCTCAGGAGTTGGAGATCAGTCTGAGGATGAGTAAGACCCGTCTCTACTTAAAATAGAAAAACTAGCCAGGTGTGGCAGCAGGTACCTGTAGTCTCAGCTACTTGGGAGGCTGAGGCAAGAGGATTACTTGAGCCCAGAAATTTGAGGCTGCTGTGATCTGTGATGATGCCATGGCAGCACTCTACTCAGGGGGACAGAATGAGGAGAAAGAAGAAGAAGGAGAAAAGGAGGAGGAGGAGGATTGTTAGAACACTGATTTGGGTGTTCAGCTCCTTAACTAAGACTTTGGGGGAAATTACCCCAAAGTGACCAGGGTTCTGGTGAGCCTTTTGGGCAGCAGTGACTGAAGGATGACCCTGTGTAGGTGTCTGCTGGCTTTATTTCCTCTTGTTCATCTCAGAGGCTCCTGGAGCTGGTTATGCTCTGGGCATATCCAGATCTAAAAATTCACCAGGAGACTTTGTTCCAGCCCAGGATATGAGATTGACATATAGGCAGGGACATGATAAAGATTTATGTTTTAAATTTACCATAAGATGGTGCCTTTGTCTGTTTTCTGCTGCTATAGCAGAGTAGCACAGGCTGGATAATCCATAAAGAAAAGAGATTCATTTGTCTCAGGGTCTGGGGGCTGGGAAGCCCAAGATGGAGGAGAGTATCTCATGAGGGCCTTCTTGCTGCACCCCAACATGGCAGAATGCTTTTACATGGCAAGTGAGTGTGCAAGACCCAGAAAGGAAACAACCCAAACTCGCCCTTTATCAGGAACTCACTCCCAAGATCATGGTCCTAATCTATTCTTGAGGGCAGAACCTTGTGACCTAATCACCTCTTAAAGGCCTCAACTCTTAATAATGGCACCGTGCCACTTAGATTTCACCACGAGTGTTTCAGGTTTCAAACTATATCTGATGGCATGGGTCTAATGCTGTCCCCAGTGAAACAGAACCCACACGTCTTTTCAAAGCAGGACAAGAAGTTTCCAGTGTCCCTAGAATGCTTTCATTTAGAGAAAAAGTTTGAGTCCCTGCCTTGGTAATTATTACACAGTTGCCATATTTTTTCTAACAGATTTAAAGACATAAACTCCATTTTGTCCATAAGCAGAGAGACACAGATTTGTAGATTTAATTTCGCTCAATAGGGAGGGGAATTATCAATCCAAATCATGGGTAAATAAGTGGGCCAACTACTAGCAAGGAAGGCAGGGTAGGAATTGGAATTTAAAAGATTCAATTTCTTGCCCCAGCCTTGGAACACTAATATTAATTGAAGTTCTTGTTATCCTCATAAATTTATTTTTGCCTTTCTTTTCTTTAGTTCATTTTGAAATATAATTTCATTTAAGGGAGGGCACTAAATCAATTACTTATCTTCTTAATGTTCAGTAGTGTCTGGTAACTTGATGAAATACCGAAGTGATTGGAAATGTAGCATTAGGCATGAGAGCCAGAAAGAACGAGGAAAGAAATCAGGGGAAGGAGTGCACAGTCAATTAGCAGCTTCTTTTCCTGCATTCGATGTGCTTAACTTCTCCTGTCACCATCTACCTGCTGGGAGCCTAGACTTATGGCTATTTTCCTATTACTTTCCTTCTGTAAACACTTACTTCCTCATTATTTATCTCTTTTGCTCTTCCTTTTTAATTATTTATTTATTTTTTGAGACAGAGTCTCACTCTGTCACCCTGGGTAGAGTGCCTGGCATCATGGCTCACAGCAGCCTCAAACTCTTGGGGTAAAGTGATCCTCCTGCCTCAGCCTCCAGAGTAGCTAGAACTATGGGCGCCTGCCACAGTGCCCAGGTAGTTTTTCTATTTTTAGTAGAGAATGGGGTCTTGCTCTTGCTTGGGCTGGTCTTGAACTTGTGAGCTCAAAGGATCCACCACCTTGGCCTCCCAGAGCCCTGGGATTGCAGGTGTGAGCCACCGTGCCTGGCTTCCTTTGCTCTTCTATTTACCATTTTCTTTTTCTCTTTTACTTAATATTTTCTGAAAACCCATTTTTACCCCCAAGGGTTTTTAGTCTTTCCTGGAGGCTGAGAATTACCACTACAGTGATAGAGAAACAGCTTTGGCAAAATTAATTACAGTTATATAAAAACTAAAATTAATTATACTTCTACAAAAACTAAAAAACATAATGTTAGGAGATTCTGATTTCAGATAAAGGTGTTTCATCATGTACACTAGTCTTCAGATTTCCCTGCTGATTTTTGAGTTTAATGTCCAACCGTACTGTGCAGGGTGATTGTTAAGAGGTATACTGATTTACAGACCCAAATCGGTCACACCCCAAGCAAACAATAGTGGTGCCAACAAGGCGAGACTTGAAATACTATAGAATGAGTATTTGTGTCTCCCCTAAATTCATAGGTTGAAACCCTAACCCCCAGTGATGATACTAGGAAGAGAGGAGGGGTTTGGGAGGTGACAAGATCATGAGGTGGGAACCCTCATGAGTGGGATTGTGTCCTTATGACAGAGATCCCAGGGAGGGGATGATGCCTCATCCCAGAGGTGATGCATCACCCCCTCTGCCTTGTGAGGACAGAGCCGGAAAGGCGGCTGCTCATGAACCAGGAAAAGACACTGAGTCTGCCATACCTCTCTCTTGGACTTGCCAACCTCCAGAATTGTGAGAAATAAAGGTGGGTTGGTTGTTTATAAGCCACGAGGTCTCCGATATTTCTGGTTTGGGGAACTGAATGGATTTAGACAAGGACCCTCTTCAAACAAAACTTGAGGCTTCTCTTTAAAAGCATAGAAATGACTTGCAGAGCGCTCTTGGCATTCTGCCACGTGAACTGGTTTCACAGGGGCGCCTTCTGCTTGCCTGGCTCGGCAAGGATGAGAAGCAGGGAAGGTCAGCAGGGGGAGCTGAAAGAGTGGGACTGTGAGCAGAAGAAGTGCTTTAGGAAAGAACAAAACCCAACCCAAGTGTTGCCAATGTACAGCGCATTGCAGGGAAATGGCTATTATGAGACCCGGGACCCCGGAGTACAAACATCAAATGTGGTGTTCTGCACCAGAGGACCTCCTGACTCCTGGTGACATGGTGTGTCTGTTCCATGCAGTTATCACTACGTTACTTTTCTCTTTGATTGAAAGGATTTGGGGCAGTGCACTGATCTTTCTTTGAATATATGTGTCTTTTGGATGCCTGGGTAGTGACGAGAAATGGAGACATGGTAGTTGGTGATGGGAAGAAAGGTATGTGACCTGAGCATCGACAGGAACCTGGGCACGTCTAGTGAAAACACCAGATAAGCTCTTGCTGTTTGATTGTTGTCTGCCATGCTAGCAGG
Organism: Galagoides demidoff; assembly: GCA_963574575.1. NCBI lineage: Eukaryota > Metazoa > Chordata > Mammalia > Primates > Galagidae > Galagoides > Galagoides demidoff. The sequence continues at coordinate 35,527 of CAUYQV010147071.1, forward strand.
TGGAGAGAGAGAGTGTCACACAAGGTGACTTCCGCCTCTGTCCTCAAGTTGGCAGTCTGGTGGCAATCCACCTGGAGCCAGGGAACTCATAGGTACCAAAGGTAAAGTCAGGGCCTCAAGGTGTCCAGCAAGAAATGTCAGAAAAACAAACACCAGGGGCTTTTCGCTGGGGATCTTGAAGGAAAAGCTGTTTCCTCTTCAGCCAAGAGGTTGTCTTGCAAGAAGGAGGGCAGGGTCTCTCAGTGACCGTGAAGTGCTCTGGTCTTGCAGAGAGAAGCAAGGTGGACATGGGTGGAGGAAGGCAGCCAGCTGGCTAGAGAGGGCAGGGTCAGTGGTAAGGGCAGAAGCAGATATCCTCTGGCCAGATGTTTGCTTTAGATGGGCACATCTGGCCTCCAAAGAGCACAATGGTGAATGCAAACACGCAGTGACAGGCTGACCCCCAATGAGCAGGACTAGTCTGCCTGCACCCCTCCTGTCCTTCCTCCTTTCATTTCTCTTCTCATCTGTCACTAAGTTGTGAGGCCCATTACATCTCAGGAACTGTGCTCAAGCAGCAGCAGCAAAGGAACTCTGACTTTGCTGTTGAAAGGGCTGCTCTTTGGAAGATTCCTGAGGCTGGGAAGAGCTGAGGCAGGGCAGGTATAGGAGAGAAGGATGCAGCTGGACGGGAGGAAGAAGTTCCAGGGTTCTACGCCACTAGAACATCACAAAGAAAAATACGTGTGTGTGTGTGTGTGTGTGTATACTTTTTTTTTGAGACAGAATCTCATTCTGTCACCCAGCCTAGAGTGCCGTGGCCTCATAGCTTGCAGCAACCTCAAACTCCTGGACTCAAGGGATCTTCTTGCTTCAACCTTCTGAGTAGCTGTGACTACAGGTGCCTGCCACCACAACTGGCTAGTAGTTTTATTTCTAATAAAATGACAGGTTCTCATTCTTGCTCAGGTTGGTCTTGAACTCCTGAGCTGAAGGGATCCTCCCTACACAGCCTCCCAGAGTGCTGGGATTACAGGAGAGAGCCACCATGTCCTGCCAAAGTAAAATATTTTTAAATTATTAAAAAAAATATGTAAGAGGGACATTCTTTGTTAGGAAAAGAGATGGGAACAATACAATGCAGTTAAGTATAACAAAGGCCTGTTGGTAGGATGAGGAAGAGAGATTCCAAAGATGGAATCTCTAATTCTACAGGCAAAAAAATTTTAATGGCGTGTTTGAAGAGGAGGTTATATCTACGTGGAATTTGAAGAACAATTACTAGTTTGCCACGTAGGTATGAAGTCTGATGATTAAACTCTTAGACTCATCCTAGGACAAGTGTTACCTGCCTTGCTGCTGAATATCACTACGGTCACCCTCAAGGTCCTCCCCGTGGGACCTGTGCACTGACCCCAGCACCTAGTCTACCCTTCAAAGTAATTTTGGAAATCTTTTTCTGCAATTGCCATCTGAGCCATGGTCATACAAGGTCAGACAATTAAGTTCGTGAACTTGTCATTGTAAACTTATGTTGTCAGTACCGTATAAACAACTCACTAAGGTTTCAGAATGTCTCACAGCTGTGTCCATAGGGACCGGCGGTGGTGTCCTGCTGAGTGGTATTCATTATGGTTGTTGCATGTTTTTGTATGCAGTATGACTGCAGCTCTGATGACCATTCCAGAAAAAGAGTTCCAAAATTGCTTTGAAGGGTGGACTAGGTGCTGGAATCAGTGCATAGCTTCCCAAGGGGAGGACCTCGAAAGTGGTCCAGCAAGGAGGTATGTAGTGCTTTGTTTAGGATGAATTCACAAACTCATCTGTCAGACCTCGTGTTTCAGAAGTTCGAGGGTAGGATTGGAGAAAAGAGGAAATATAATAAGCAGATAAATAGTACATCCGAATGTATAAAAAGGTGGAAATGCACAGGAAATCTGGGACACTGCAGGACGCTTGTACAGAAAGCAGAGCTAGGCGTAGAAATCAGCTTGGAAAGGAGGGTGGGGGCAGATAATAAAAGGCTTTGCTTGTTATGATGTGCTCAAATTTGGGGGCACCTGCCCAGGCCACACCTTTCTGTGGAGTTACCCACATTCACAACCTCACTGGAGGTGTGGGCCCTGTTACCACACCTGTCTCTGCTGTCCCTGGCCACAGCTGATTGGATAGGACCCCCCTGGGAAGCAAACCCTAAGACTGCTGAACCAAGCAAATGACTTCTCTTCCACAGGACGAGCTAGTCCCCTTGGTGTGTGATAGATGTATGAGCAGAGGTTCCCCCAGAGCTGGGGCTGAGCCAGGCCTGCCTCACCACACGTACCCTGATCTAGAGCCAGCTCGTTTACAGACAAATGAGGCCACAAGGCATACGCTCGGGCAGAGCAGAGACAGGACACCCTGTGACTCACAGAGTGGCCTTGTGTACGCTCACCTGCCTTGTGCACCGTGAGAGAGCCCTGTCACTCCCTGCACTCCACTGCAAACACACTGCTGTAAAATATATGCCTCATAAGGAGCCAGGGCTCATCCTGCGGCCTGGGGAACTCGTGAAAAGCAATAAGCAAGGTTAACATAACTTTTTGGGCTCATCAGTGCACTTGACTGCAGTATGGAGTAGGCCAGACAGCATCAAATTCCGGAGGGGAAATGCCAGCTGGCCGTGGGAATGTGCAAGGCACTGGGCAGAGGCCGTACCTTCCTGAACCAGTAAGGCACTGGGGAAGAGAACCCTGACCCAAGGGGTGTTTAGAAAGCCCAACCCAGCCAGGCATGGTGGCTCATACCTGTGATCCCAGCACTCTGGGAGGCAGAGGCAGAGGCAGGTAGATTGCCTGAGCTCAGGAGTTAGAGACTAGCCTGAGCAAGAGTGATAACGTTTCTCCATTAAAAATAGAAAAACTAGCTGGGCATGGTGGTGGGCTCCTGTAGTCCCAGCTACTCAGGAGGCTGAGGCTGGAGGATCTTAAGCCCAAGAGTTTGAGGCTGCTGTGAGCTAGGATGCCACAGCACTCTATGCAGGGTGACAGAGTGAGACTCTCACAACCCAACAAACAACAACAACAAAGTAGAAAGCCCAAACCAAGGGACTCAGGAATGAGTGTTGCCCAGGCTAAAGGATGGGAGGATGGGTGAGAAGTCAGTTTTCTGTCTGTGAAGAACAAATCAGTAATCCTGGTAAGAACTTCAGAAGGTGATGGATTAAAGAGAGAGAGAGAGATGAGTTTTGGAGATATTGAGGGACATCTAGAACAACCCCAGGGGGATTATAGGCTCCAAGGAAAGGTCTGGGCTTCCACATACAGATGGCAGTTGAGACAACACGTATGCAAGTGATTGCCAATGGGAGATGGCAATGTGAGTGAGCACAAAGGTCTGAAACAGAGGAGGGACAAATAGCCATACGGAGGGGACAGACAGAAATGGACTGAGAAAGATTGAGGAGTGAGTAAAAACAAAACAAAACAAAAAAAACAAAACAACCGAACAAAAAGACGCCAGTCAGAGGGGAGAAAAAGGATAGTTCTGGGGCCGTGGTGGGTCCAGCACAAGGCACGGGGACAGGCAGGGGAGAGGTCCTCTGTGGCAAGGCTCAGATGCAGCCTCAGGAAAGGGAGAGAAGAATTTGTTGATCACTATACACACTTGTCAGTCTGGGGACTTTTTTCCTTTAAACTATAAGGAAAATATTAATGATCTACCTATGTTAAGATTTAAGAACTGCTTTTTTCCCAGGCTTATGAAATGCAAAAAAGGTAAACCTCCCCCTTTGCTAATGAGAGAATATGATTACTATCTAACCAAAATAATGTAATGGCTAAGCGAGATCATTTAAAGAATTTGGAAGAGTTGTGACTGCAAATCAGTAATTGTATGCAGTGTTTCTCTGCCCCGCCCAGCTGAGGTCACTGATGCTGGACATCTGCGGGTCTGACCCTGGCAGGACTGATGGGATGGAGCCCTGGCCACCTGCTCGTAGGGTCTGTGGCTGTAGATGCAGGTTCAGTGTGGCTGGGGTGAGCCATGGACACAGTTTCAGCCTCCCGCAGGAGGCCTGGGCTTCCTGGACACCCATATCCCTTGCCTGTCTTTAGCAGGTTTTGCTCTCTTTTCCTACCTAAGTTGTTTTTTTTAGAGACAGAGTCTCACTTTGTTACCCGTGGTAGAGTGCTGTGATGTCACAGCTCACAGCAACCTCCAACTCCTGGGCTTAGGCGATTCTCTTGCCTCAGCCTCCTGAGTAGCTGTGACTACAGGCACCTGCTATAGTGCCCAGCTATTTTTTGTTGCAGTTTGGCCGGGGCCAGGTTTGAACCTGCCACATTCAGTATATGGGGCTGGCGCCCTACTCACTGAGCCACAGGCACCGCCCTTACCTAAGTTTTAAGATCATTGCCACCTGTGCCACTAATGCCTTCCTCTGCCATCTGATAGGAACTCCATGGATGCTGATGTTGGCCTGAACCAGACCTGGGTTTAGCCTAACTTCTGCCTCAGACCTCAGCTGGCCATCTCCTACATCTCTCTCCAGCTGCCCCCACATCTGCTTGGCCATATTTCTAAGAACTCAGCCTCCTGCCCCATTCATTCAAGGTCATGATTTTTAATCACAGAGAAATGTCTACTTGAACAGAAACAGCAGCCAGTTTGCTTCTGATTTTTTCAGAGACCAAATGGAAGTTAAATAGAAGAAACAAAGTATCACATTTAACCTAAAGCCATGGGTCACTTTACCTGAAAAACAATGGAAATGTCCCTATTTTTTCATTGATGTGAGTGAAGAAAGAAAGGATATGACCATTTTTCAACAAAGATGTGCTTCTTTGCAGTGAGCAAGGGGATCTCTGTGAAATTCCTGCTTGAGAATTAAGAGTCCAAACTAGTATTTTAGGAACTGGCTACAGAAAGTTTTAGTGGATATACTGTTGTAGTTTCGTTGATAAATAATTTTCCTGTCTCTACAATTTTTTTTTGCTAAAATGAAATTTGGCTTTCTCCCTGTTGTAAAAAATAATGCCAAATTAAAGAAAGAAAAATTTTACTGTCTTATGAAGCTGTTTTTACACCTGAGATTAGAGATATGAAAGAATAGTTATATTATGGTAAAAAAAAAAACCTACCCACATTTTAAAAATGTGACTCCACTGATTGACATTATTGTAATGAAACTCCCAAATTGATCTTATCCTAGGTATAATATTCTTCCTCTTCTCCCCTCCCCCATCCTTAAAAAAACTCTACCTTGACCCATCTGTTAAATGGCCTTAGGAACATTTAAAAAATATTTAAATTTTAGAGTTTTGACTAAGAAAATGATCATTGATTATTTTCAGTTGGGGATGTTTTATTTGAACATCAATGGATTTTTAAATGCCCTATTTTTATGGAATTACTATTACAATGATATTTTAAAGTGTCAGGTATATTTTCTCCTTGGATGAAATATTTAAGTAATTTCTGACTTGAGAAAACCAATAGAATAGGGTTGTCTATTTTGTCAGTTTTTTTTTTTTTTTGAGACAAGATTCTCACTCAATCACTCTGGGTAGAGTGCCATGGCATCATAACCCACAGCAACCTCAAACTCTGAGGCTCAAGAGATCCTCCTGCCTTAGCCTCCTGAGTAGCTGGGACTACAGGTGATTGCCACATTTCCTAGCTAGTCTTCTTTTCTTTTCTCTTCTCTTCTCTTCTCTTCTCTTCTCTTCTCTTCTCTTCTCTTCTCTTCTCGTCTCGTCTCGTCTCGTCTCGTCTCGTCTCGTCTCTTCTCTTCTCTTCTCTTCTCCTTCCTTCCTTCCTTCCTTCCTTCCTTCCTTCCTTCCTTCCTTCCTTCCTTCCTTCCTTCCTTCCTTCTCTCTCTCTCTCTCTCTCTCTTTCTCTCTTTCTTTCTTTCTTTCTTTCCAGAGTCTCACTTTGTCACCCTTGGTAGACACCTTGCTCTGGTGATAGCTCACAGCAACCTCAGACACTTGGGCTCAAGTGATTCTGTTGCTTCAGCCTCCTGAGTAGCTGGAACCACAGGGTCTGGCTATTTTTAGAGAGAAGGTCTGGCTCTGGCTGAGGCTGGTCTCGAACCAGTGAGCTCAGGCAATCCACCTGCCTTGGCCTCCCAGAGTGCTAGGATTACAGGCGTGATTGAGCCACTGTGCCCAGCCTTATTTTGTCAATATTTTGAGATTCTTTGATTTCCCAGTCTCAAATGGAACAGGCAGGGCTTTGTGCCTAAGTGAGCATTTGGCCACTAAAAATAGCTTACAGAATGTGAAGTCACTAAAAGACATCGCGAGCTTGGGAAAAAATGAGCGCCTTGTGATTTGCTTTCTGTGGTAAGAAAATTTCAGGGATTGGAATGACATCAGGGATTGGAATGACATATCTGACTCCTGCTTGTTCCCCGGAGGCACTTATTTTGGGAGTGCTTACAGATGACATAAAAATGCCTGTGCACTAAATACTCAGAAAGGGAATATGTACTCTGTCACCATGCTAGTAGTGGCAGCGAGTGGCAGTACTTTCCTTCCAGAAAAATCAGGCTTCATTGATGGAGAATCAGATTAAGAATTTCATTAGCCTTTCACATGGCTGGCTGCTGGGTGCTGAGTGAGTTCAAAGAAGCCCAGCAAGGAAGGAAGCAGCCTTCATCAAGTGCAGTGTGTCTTGTGGGGGATTAACATATTTGAAGACATCTCTGAATATACTTTCCCTTTTTCCTGTCTCCAGTTTAATCCCTGAAACCACTTGTTTCATATATCTTAGAATGCTAAATATCCAGTTTAGAGCTTATTTTGAGGCCTGCTACTCTTAGGAGATGCTTGGCTGTGGCCAAGTGTTTCTGGAACTTCTGCCTTCCAAATTGATACCATCGTTTCCTTCTTCCAGTTGACACCATTCCACTGTGTCTAGAGGCAGAGACAGAGGTCAGCCCCTTCCTAGCTGAGAGTAGTGGCCAAGTTCACACAGAAGGGCTTCTTCTTATCTCACCTCCCTGTCATCCACTCTCAGGCCACAGGTTGATAGTGGAGCCCAGGGTCAGGTGGGAAGTGCTGACAATAGCCCTAGTTCTGTTCATTCCCCACTCTGTGCAGACTGGACCTGTCACAAGAACTCAGGGCCCCTTGAGTCAGCACAGAGGACTGAAAGTGTCTAACAACAGCACTGCTCCAGGTCTAGGATGGCAGCATCAGACATGGCGGAGTTCTAGCATGGACACCAATCGTGTACCCTGCTAATCAGACAACCAGATACTCCATTTGAAGTCATAGGGGGAGAGCTAGGGAGGGCTATGATTGAATATTACACTGTTCTTACATAAACGTTGCAGTAGTTTGTTTCCAGTCCCCTATAGTTGTAGCCTACAGAAAATAAGACTGTGGCTCATTCAATTATTATAGCCCAAAGGAGAATAGTTGTTAGAAGAAAAGAATTTCCTGCTGACACCTCTTGCTTAACTAGTGGCCCCTTAGAACACACATTATTGTAAATACAGTTATGTGTCCCCTCAATTCTCTGAGTATTCTCAGAGAATACTCTGAGAAATGCATTATTTTAGGCAATTTTGTTGTTATGTGAACATCAAAATGTGCACTCACTAAACCTGGATGGGACAGCCTACCTGCACACTTGGGCTGTATGGTATAGCCTAATGCTCCCAGGATACACAGTTGTACACCTGTGTACTGAATACTGTCTGCAGTGGTAACACAGTGATGAGAGTTTCTGTACCGAAGTACATTCAAACATAGGAAAGGTACAATTAAAAACACAGAATTATAATGTTATAAGAACACCATTGTATAGGTGATCCATTGACCAAGATGTCACGATGTAGTACTTGATCTTATTTTACCTGTAGCAACCACCATGTGATCATATGGTTTCTGCTTCATAGAAAGAGCAGGTGAGCCCTGACTATGACCTGCATGTCCTTGGGCAGTCATTTCACATGTCTGAGCCTCAGTGTCCCCACCTGTAAACATATGGGTAATAACACCATTCAAGAGCTATATTAAAAATAATATAACATCCTGTTACACTTAGCAAATAGCAGGGATTTGCATAGTATGCATAATTACTACTGATTAAATAATTTCAGATGCTTCTGTACTTTACACTGTTCTGTACTTTATATTGCATTATGAAGCAGCTAGAGTTGCCCTAGTTCCCAATGTTCTTTAAAAATTGATACTTAGCCTAGGTGCTAAGTATCAGATGCTTCATGCCTATAATCCCACCACTCTGGGAAGCTGAGGTGGGACAATTGCTTGAACTTTAGAGATAGAGACCAGCCTGATCAAGAACAAGATACCAACTCCACTAAACATAGAAAACTAGCAGGGTGTGGTGGCAGGCATCTGTAGTCCCAGCATTCTGGGAGACTGAGGTGGAACAATCCCTTGAGTCTAGAAGTTTGAGGTTTTGGGGAGCAAAGGTGATGGCATGGCACTCTATCCCAGGGTGACAGAGTGAGACTTTGTGTCAAAAAAAGAAAAAAAAAATCCCATTACTAGGCATCTACCCAGAAGAAAAAAAAAATCATTTTATCATAAGGACATTTGCACTAGATTGTTTATCACAGCTCAATTTACAGTTACCAAGATGTGGAAACAACCCAAGTGTCCATTAACCCAAGAGTTGATTAATAAACTGTGGCATATGTATACCATGGAATACTATTCAGCCATAAAAAGATGGAGACTTTACAACTTTTATATTAACCTGGATGGCTTTGAAACATATTCTTCTAATTAAAGTATCAAAAGAATGGAAAAGCAGGTATCCAAGGTACTCAATAGCAATATGAGGCCAGTAGACAATCTAATATACATCCAATTATGAGAAAAACTCAATTCAAGATGCGGGGAAGGGACGGCGGAGAGGAGAGGGGAGGAGGGAGGGAGATTGGTGTACTGCCACCTAATGGGCACAATGTAAGGGTATATGGAGAACAGTATGGAGATTTCTCAAAAAAACTGAAAATAAAGATACCATATGATTCAGCAATCCTGCTCCTGGGTGTGTTTCCAAAAGAAAGGAAATCAGTACATTGGAGAGATACCTGTATTACCATGTTTATTACAGCACTATTCATAGTAGGTAGGGACCAAACTAAGTGTCCATCAACGGATGAATGGGTAAAGACACACCCTCCTGGATGCAGGACACAACTACAAGGGGGACTCTAACAGATGCAAACATTTTTGTAATTGTTTGCATCCTAACATTAATCTAAAATAAAAAAATTGATACTTAATGTTTGCACATATTTGTATGGTATATATGATATTTTGATACATGCAAAGAGTGTGCAATGATCAAGTCAGGATATTTAGGGTCCAGTCGTTATCATTTCTTTGTGTTGGGAACTTTTCAAAACTTCTCTCCTAGGTATTTTGACATACACAATATATTATTGTCACCCTGCTATGCTGTTTGAACATTACAACTTATTCTTTCTATCTAAGTTTGTGTCCATTAATCAACCTTTCTCTATTCTTCCCTCCCCACACTTCCTTAGCCTCTGGTCACCATCATCCTACTCATTGTTTCTATCAGATTAACTTTTTTTGCTTTCACGTGAGTAAAAACATGTAATATTTATTTTTCTGTGCCTGGCTTATTTCACTTAGTATAATGACCTCCAGTTTCATGCATGTTCCTGCAAATGACAGAATTTTACTCTTTCCTTTTATAGCCAAATAGTATTCCATTGTTATACAAAACACTTTTTCTTTACCCATTCATCTATTGACAAACACTTAGTTTGGTCCCCTGCCTACTATGAATAGTGTTGTAACAAACATGGGAATGCAGGTATCTCTCCAATATACTGATTTCCTTTCTTTTGGATAAATACCTAGTAGCAGGATCAGTAGATCATATGGTAGCTTTATTTTTAGTTTTTTGGAGAAATCTCCATACTGTTTTCCATAATGGCTGTACGCATTTACATTCCCTCCAACAGTGTATGAGTTCCCTTTTCTCAGTATCCTTGCCAGCATCTGTTGTATTCTGTCTTTTTGATAATAGCTGTTCTAACTAGGTGAGATGATATCTCATTGTGATTTCAATTTGCATTTCCCTTTGTGAGTCTGAGTATTTTTTGATGTGATTTTTGGCTATTTGTATATATTTTGAGAAATGCCTATTCAGATCCTTTGCCCATTTTTAAATGGTGTTATTTGTTTTATTGCTATTGAATTATTTGAATTCCTTGTATATTCTGTTATAGGCCCTGTCGAATGACTAATATGTAGATATTTTCTCTTAATTCAACAGGTTATCTATTTGCTCTCTTGGTTGTGTCCTCTGCTGTGCAGAAACTTTTTAGTTTAATATGGTTACAGATGTCTATTTTTATTATTGTTGCTGATACTGGAACTTTGTCTTCTTTCCTGGTTGACTTGCCATATCTGATATTGGTGTTTTAGGTTCTTGGTCTCCGTGATTCGAAGAATGAATCTATGGACCACAGGATCAGTGGTAAGACAGGGTTTATTCACAGAAACAAAAATTACAACTTACAAAAATTCAAGGCACCAGCCATGAAATTGACTAGCCAGAAGTGGGGGGTGGGGTGGGGGAGCGAGGAGACAGCAAGGTGCCAGTGTCTCCCCTCAAGTGTCTGACCCTTCCAGAAAGCTGGTTCCTCCATCCTCAGCAGCATCAACACTGGCAAGGCTCGTGGGGCCACCTGTCCTGCATCATTGCCTCTGCTTTTGAAGTCTTAACCATAAAATCTTTGCCTAGACTGATAATCATGAAGCATTTCCCCTATGTTTTCTTCTACTAGTTCTATAGTTTTGGGTCTTACATTTAAGTCTTTAATCCATTTTGAGTTGACTTTTGTATATGATGAGAGATAGAGGTCTAGTTTATTTATTTATTTATTTTTGCATGTGGATATCCAGTTTCAATTTATTGAAGAGATTGTCTTTTCTCCAGTGTATATTCTTGGCACCTTTGTTGATAATTAGCTGGCAGCAAAAGTGCAGATTTATTTCTGGGTTCTCTGTTCTGTCCCATTGGTCGATGTGTCTGTTTTTACACTGACACCATACTGTTTTGGTTTCTGTAGCCTCCTAGTGTCTTTGGGGGTATTTTGTGATGCTTCAAGTTCATTTTGTTCAGGATGGCTTTGGCTATTTGGACTCTTTTTTTCCTCCATACAGATTTTCCCATTTTTTAAAAAATTTCTCTGAAAACTCTTATTCTATTCTTTTTTTATATCCTCTCTCAAGTTATGTCATAGGGTCCTGAATTCAAATCCTTAAGCTGTGGTTCTTTATTCTTTATCTTGAAGAATCACTAGGATAGTCAAAATGCAGATTCCCTGACCTGACCTTACAGGGTTCTAACTCTGTAAGTTTTGGGTGATGCCCAGAGTTACAGAAGCATCCAGGGTGCTTTTTGCTTTACTCATGCAGATCACAGTTTGAAAACTAAGAACCAAAGCAGGAAATTCTCTGTCTCTACCTGAGCTTTTTATTTTCACATCATGCTGCTACTTTATCAATTTGTTGAGCAGCCAACTACGTGCAAGGCCTTATTCTAGGATCTTTATACACATTATATTATTTTGTCTTTGCAGCAGTCATCTATTATAATAGTTAGTGCCTGGGTTTACGTAGAGGGAATTAACTGGAACAGCCCAGAAAACTCCTTCACTATATGTCTGGCCCTGGGCTGAAAAGGCTAGAAAATCTGAGGCTGACTGGCATTGCTTATTCTTGTGTGTCAATATTATGTATATGGATCCCTATGCAATGCAGTATTACCCGGTATGTGCTGTAAAGTTCATTTATTTGCACTGCTATAGAATGTTCAATTGAATGAGTATAATACCTGGTGAAGAATAAGCAAGGACCAAGAATGGTATGTGTCAAGGTGAAATTTGGTTTTTAGAGTACCACTGCTCTGGAATGAGTTCAGTGAATCTCTATGGAATCTTCTTTGAAATAAAGTGAGCTTATGAAGACACTTGTTGATTAACTACAGACAGGAATCAAGAAGTCTCTCTTAGCATGGGCCAGTATTGCAGCCTTGTATCTTCTGGGAGGGCACTAACCCTGTCCTAGTCTCTACAAGGTCTTGGATAAGTGGTGGAGACACAAGCAGACAGAGAGTCAGGCAATGGTCAAGTCAATTTACACGTATAAATGTTGGACAGAGATTCTTTTCTTTCTTTCTATCTATCTATCTATCTATCTATCTATCTATCTATCTATCTATCTATCTATCTATCAATCAATCGTCTATCTAGAGACAGAGTCTCTGTCACCTGGGTAGAGTGTGGTGGCATCATAGCTCATAGCAGCCTCAAACTTCTGGGCTCAGATGATCCTCTTGCCTCAGCCTCCAGACTAGCTGGGACTACAGGTACCCACCACCATGCCCAACTAGTTATTGTTAGTAGAGATGGGGTCTTACTCTTGCTTGGGATGGTGTCTAACTCCTGAGCTCAAGGGACCTCCCTGCCTCAGCCTGCCAGAGGGCTGAGATTATAAGTTGAGCTATGGCACCCAGCTATCGATTTTTTTTTTATATTTAGTTTGCAGTGGTGGTACATCTACCTCTATCACGTACCTATTTAGAGTACCTGTGAAACAACAATTAATAGTAAGTAGCCAGCCATTGACTAGCAAAGATATATTTAGAACTTGATCTAGAGGAAATTTTATTTATTTATTTAAAAAAATTTTTTGAGAAAGAATCTCCCTTGGTTGCCCTGGGTAGAGTACTGTGGTGTTACAGCTCACAGCAACCTCAAATTCCTGGGCTCAGATGATCCTTCTGCCTCAGCCTACTGAGTAGCCTGGACTATAGGCACCCACTTCCATACCTGACTAGTTTTTCTATTTTTAGTAGAGATAGGGTCTCACTCTTGCTCAGGCTGGTCTCAAACTTCTGAGCTCAAGGGATCCACCAGCCATGGCCTCTCAGAGTGTTGGGATTACAAGCATGAGCCACTGCACCCAGAGATTTCTTTAAACATACAAATTATTCATTCCCTGGCTGATGCGCATTCATGTTGTTTTAGATTTATGTTTGTTTGTTTGCTATTAAAAACAATGGTCCTATGAACATTTTGGATATGTTTCTTGGTATACATGGGGAAATTTTTCAAGAAAATATTCCCAGGAGTGGAATATTGGGGAGAGAGTGTATGTGCATCTTCAATTTTTTTTCTTTTTTTTGAGACAAAATCTTTGTTGCCCTCGGTAGAGTGCCACAGCCTCATAGCTCATAGCAACCTCAAACTCCTGGGCCCAAAGCAATTCTCTTGCCTCAGTCTTGCAGGTAGATGGGACCACAGGTGCCTGCCACAATGCTCAGCTGTTTTTCTTTGTTGTTGTTAGAGACGGGGGTCTCACTCTTGCTCAGATTGGTCTCGAACTCCTCAACTCAGGCAACCTACCTGCCTTGGCCTCCCAGAGTGCTAGGATTACAGACATGAGCCACTGTACCTGGTCTTGTTTTACAACAGGTTTGAGCTACTGTGCTCTCCCACCTGCAGTGCCCAAGGTCTATCCCGTGCAGCCCTGAGATGGTGAGCTCCTTCTGGCTTGCAATGAACAAACAGATCCCTTGTGAGTCGATTTGGGTTGTGACAGGAGACTTAAATAAATGCTGCATTATGCAATCTGTACAGAATCAGCATCAGGAATTTTCAAGAAGAGGCTTGGTTTATCCAACTTTTTAAAATTTCTTTTTTTGATTTCAAATTAATATGAGGATACAAATTGTTAGGTTACATTGTTCTCACTTCAAAGGTAAATTTCAAGTTGTAAGAATAGCCCCTCACCCAGGGGGCATGCTGAACACTCTGGCATTGTGCACATTAGGTGAGATCCCACCAATTCCTGTCCCTCCTCCTGCCAGTCGCCTCCCCACCCACCTCCCTTCTCCCTCCTCTTCCCCTCCTTGCTAGACTATATTTGTGTTTTATCATTCTTGAGTGTGTAATTATTTATATATTGGTTTTGTATTAGTATTTAGTATATATTTTTCCATTCTTGAGATACTTTACCAAGAAGAATGTATTTCAACTTCATCCAGGTAAACATAAAAGAGGTAAAGTCTTCATATTTTTATGGTTGTATATGGTTTGAATAGTATTTTAGTATCAAAATGCCTTGCAGAGAGCTGGAACTTGGAGGTTTATTAATACATTTGTTCATATTGACTGAATTATAAAATTCTAGCCTATGAATAGCCTTTCTACCTTGTTTGTGTATTTTAAAAAAATCCTTAAAACTCTTGTATACATCCTATCTATTCTGTAATTGCCATAACTCTGATCTGTCATGCAGGATTTTTGTGTGGGTTTATAATAATGGGTTTCATGGCTGAGAAGCATAATGCAATGTTCATATAGGTAATGAGGTTGATTCATCAAAACAAAAGTGGAGAGATGCTCAGAGGCTGAGCCGATAAGACTTAAACACAAAAAGTCTTTGAATGCCATTAAGTGTGGTGAAATTACAGGTGTATAATTATTTGGGGTGACCCAGAATGCAGAACAGCTGTGACTCCCTAGCCCACCAGGTGCCTGTGCTCAGCCAATCTCTACAGTAGTAACGAATTTAGGTCACTGGGAAAGGCAGCTCTCGCTGTTCCTGTCACTTTCCAACCACCTGAAAAATGACACAGGGTTGTTCTGCAGAGAAGATAATAAGCCTTCAAGGAATCACAGGTGGATGTGGAGAACTTAAACACAGCCTGAGAGATGTCGGAAAAGCTAGGAAGAAAAAGGTAGATGTTATCCTATTTGCCAGAAAGAATCCTGCTCATGTTGACGGTAACTCTGAGCTGGCATCTCAGCAGCCGGCAGAAGTCTGTGAAATTATGTGGTGATGGAGTTCTGTCCCCAAGGGACAAGTGTCCATGTCAGAAAACTACCAACCTACTCAGCCGGCCTCATGGCAGAGCCACTCCGAGGCTGAGCCATTGGCAGGAAGGCATGTCTGGGTGAAGGGGAGTGGGAGAGTAGGCACACTTCCCTTTAGAAGTGAAATTCTGTTCCATCCAAAAAGTTTACTCTGCATTTCTGTTAGGTCCAGCGCAGTGACTTGGGCATTGCAGGAGAGATGGAGAAGGATCGTGTGGCACTTGTGTCAAGGAGCCTGCAGTCAGATCTGTCCTTTACTGGCAAAGGGGAGAGAGGCAGGTTGAAAAGCTAAACTATGGCTTCGTCCTACCTTGTTTGGAAACTGACAATAAGAAGCTTCATGTTAGTGGTTTTCAGAAAACAGTGGGAAGTGAAACGCAGGAGCTGGTACTTTTCTGGAAGTATTTTGCTGGTGAACGTGAGAAAAGGTGTGGACAGGAAATCCTCTCTGGAAATGGAGAACTGGAGGAAAAAGTCAGGCCTCTGCTATCAAAGCGGTGACTAAAACTGTCTCCTGCTTGCTTCTGTGCATTCGGCACTGCGGCGGGGTGAACTGGGCCAATGTCAGCCCAGAAAAATTGGAACGGCCTGAGTCTATCTGGAAGCAAATAGTTCACAGATGGAGAGGGAAGTGGGAGGTTAGCTCAGACCACTTGATTTTAATTAAACAGCTTTTGGTTTTATGAACTTGGAAAAGAAAAGGCAACCAGAACTGGTAAAGTACATGTGACATTGACTTAATGTCTTTAACTCTTTGATAAATAACAAGAATGAAGTCTATTATTGCTAAACGTGGGGCCTGTGTTACAATTCCCTCTCCTAAGGATAGGTTCCTGTTTCTGTCACTGGAAGCAAGTATGAGATATTTGAGGAGCCTGAGATCATAGAAGGAGGCCCTAGTAATTGTTGGCATATACCTGAAGGAAGGGCAGATGTAGCGGGCATATTTTCTATTTAGGGATGTTTGACAGAACATATTCAAGGGAGGGAACATGGTTTCATGGTTAGTAGAACAGCCGGACAGAAGGGCAGCTCAGCTCTGCTTCTCAAAGGGACTCTGGCACTCCTGGGTAACACGAAGAACACAGTCATCCAGATGTCTCATGAGGCCGGATACTGGAAACACACCAGAGTCCAATGTTGGAGGTGAACTAGGTTGTTGCTTATATTCTCTTTCTG